>JASVER010000049.1:3942196-4023600 GCA_030449065.1 Oceanodroma leucorhoa | reverse complement strand
GGAGAGGAGAGGAGAGGAGAGGAGAGGAGAGGAGAGGAGAGAGGGCTGTCTATAAGAAGAATCTGAGGGGGAAAGGGTGGCAAAAAGCAAGAGAGCCAAAAAAAAAAAACCACCAAAGAGCACAGATCCATGAAATCAAGAAAGCAATGGACTGCAGAGGAAGTTTCTGAACTCTGAATTGTGTCCACTGTGAAAAGCTGGAGATGCTGGTGTGTTTCTCGTGCATGGGGCTGCTGCCAGAGGATGGGATACTCACTGAATTCAGCAATGAGCTGTTTCCCAAGGGCTGCAAGACCATTTCTCACAAAGATATTGCCAGAAATATTCTCGCAAAAGAATATATATTGTTTCTACCAGAGTAATTCTGCTAGCATAGTATTTCTACAGGAGTAACTCTCTTAGCATTAGTACAYTAGTAATACTATTGCTACTTTAGTATATTGCAACAGGAGCACATTACATGGGAGAACGTGCCTTTATAGGCACAAGGCCATGTGTTTCATCCAACCTTACAAAAATTATATACATAATGCACATGCGCTGTGTCCAGCACTAATTGACTGTGTTATTCRTCTGTCAGACAGCTCAGTCAAACCCAAACACTGTCCAAATGTCCAACAACTTAAATCATGTTGTCCCAGGGAAACCCTTAATATAAAAATCACTGTATGTACAAGATAAGCAACAGAGCATTTGCTTTTTCTTCCTCACAGTGCGGAGTACAAATTATGGGAGCAGAATATGACCCAGATGGCCTCGTGTTATGAAAAGAAAAACAGACACTCGTTACAACATCGTCTTCCTCTCTGCTTCCAGGATGGGTCAGCAAAGGTTTTCCAGAACTAGCAGGTCCTTTTTTAGGCAGGCAGGTGCATTCAAGGGAGGAATATTCAGCTAGAAGACTTTCTGATGAATGAGTCGCTGGCTTGTGCTGCTTCTGGGGCAGCACACCAGGACACGGTATTTCCCTTGGGGCTGAAGGAAAACCCCTAACTGTGCCTCCTGTATTTCATATATGTTTTTCAAATACAGCTGTAAATATTAGCTTTCACAAAAGGGCCTTGGTTCCAGATAGAAACTATTTTCATCAGTTTTTCTCCAACCAGTTTTTCTCCAAAACACACATTCTCTTACACCTGCACTATACAACAAGATGCCCTGTTTCTACTAAGTTTCTACTAATTTTCTGAAAAATCTTGTAACACATCATAGAAAATTATAAACCTTTCTGAATCATCTATCTTTCAAAAACAACTCGCATATTTAAATTTTATACTATACTTTTAAAAATGCAAAAACCCCACCTATAGGTAAATGTAATGATTTGAGAACCTAAATCAGGATACCAAATTTCATCACAGAACCTCTTGCGGTTGCCAAGATAAAAGTCAATGAGGATCAGCATGTCTACATTAAGCTCTGACATAACATTTATAACATCACATAACATTTTTATTGGATAATAACTACATAAAAGAAGAGAGAGGAATACAACTTATTTTTGTAAGTCACAGATACAAAATTACACCACCATTTGTGCATTTCTCCATAGAGACTATGGGATAAAAATATAACATTGGGTGATTCCATATTTATAAACAATATTAACCAGAGGAAAAAAAAGGCAGAGTTTCTTTGTCACCAATCTAATTTTCTTTATCAAAAGTTTGAAACGTATAAGAAAAGAATGCAAAAATTAATTATATTTTTTAAATAGAATGGCCTCTAAATGAGTTTATAAATTTCTGTCATATCAACCTCATTCATTTTAATACAGAACTCTAGGAATAAAATCAGAGTACGCTCAGAAAACCCTGACAATATAGTTTAATTCTTTTTAATTAGACAGCACAACTAGATGTTCCTATGAAAAATCTCAATTAAAAATTATTAATCAAATGTTTTGAATGAATTAGGTATGAATGATGAAGACAAAAAACAGCTTGTGCATGTTCCATATTTCTGATTCCAAACCAAAAAATACCTAGCCAGTTTTAATTTAAAGGCTTGATCCAGTCACTGCAGATTATGTCCAGCATCATATGTGTCTTAATTTAATTTTGGATTTGAACATACATTTTTCTGAAATTAATTAGGAGATTTTCAAAGGTACCGATAAACATTAAGTAAATAACTCCAGCTTTGAAAATCTTATGAATTATGAGTATGTGGAATTTACTGTTGTATAAAGATATCATAGCAAATTAAAAATTATGTGTGTCTTTCAGTGTGGTTTTTTTTTAAAAAGTATTATTGATCTAATATCCAAATCCGTTAAGTCTGAAACGGTATTAAATCCTTTTGAAAGCATCTTCATTTTCACTATTTAAAGCAGTTGAGCACTCCAGCTCTGATCTAACAAAGCAGTTAAGAATATAAGACTGCAGAATTAAGCACATGCATTTTTTCAGGATTAGGGATTTAATCTGTCATTTTTCCTTGTGGTCTGTCAAACAGAGAATATATATATATATATTTCTAACTGGAAACCACAATAACTGATAAAAGGATTTAGATAACGATACACTAGCAGGGGGAAGGTTTGTTCTTCTGGGTTTTTGTTTTAAGAAAGACAGAAAAAAGAAGACAGAAATTAGATTTTGATGAACTGATTTCCCCTCTCCTGCTTCCTAATGTAGGAGGTTCCTTTCAGGAATCTTCAACACATTTCTCTTCTTAATTTACTTTTTCTCTCACTTAGCCAGTTCCTCAGCTAGATGTAATACCATCCCTTACTCTCTTCTCCTTTTTTTAACACCCTTTCTCCAGTTGCTTTTCCAACACCCTGGTTGCTGCCCATGCTGCCTCCCGCCGTGCCCTCCTCACGGCATCCGGCCTCACAGCCCCCCGCAGCCTCTTCTCTCACGACGACCCAGTTTTGCTGCCCAACGGCTAGGAAGGGTTCCTGCTCTCACCCCATGGGTTTGTGCCTTCTCCTTTTTTGAGGCCAGCAAGATTTTTACTCTTTCTTTCCAAGCTGACATCTCAAAATTCCCTTTTTACTATTGCTTCTGTTCTTATATTTGCCTCTTCCTCTTCCTGTTTCTTTAACTTTTACCTTGAACTCAAGCAATTTTAATCTTCATTCACTTCTGACTGAAGACCTTTCCCTTCTCGCTTGTTTTAGCCTGTCTCAGCCATTTGACCCAGACTTAATAATGAACTCTTCCTTCTGATCTTTTAATCTTCAAATTCCTCTTCTCTGARGAACAACTTTCCTCATCCCACGGAGCTCGCTCTGCCATCCTGCCACACCTTTTCTGACATCCAGCCAATTACCCTCTCTAACTCCCCTTCTCCGCCAACCTTCAGCAGACTCTTCCTACATAGACAGAGACAACTTTCCCATTTCCTCAGAAAGCTCTCTGCTTTCGTTACTTTCCTGCTGTCTTGTCCACTTCTGACTACACACAGTGAATTGTGCCTTGGCAGCAATGTAGCTGCAGTAATATGAAATTTAGCATGAAATGAAAAATTTATCCAAAACCAGGATGAACAATCTGACATTTCACCCACTCTGATGTCCTTACGGTCAACGTCCTCTTCCTGGAAAAACAAGGACACCACTACGCCTTATTTTGAAGTCTTTGCCCTCATCGGCCTAAATCCATCATCTCCTTTAGAAAAGTCATTCACCTGCTGTATTTTTCACACCTTTATGACTTTGACCATTCCCTGTCTTGAGTTCACCTTTCTGGCAGAGCGCCCGCTTGTCTGAGAAGAAGATCCTTAATGAACTGAAAATACGAAAAGGGAGCACACAAGCGTAAATAAAGATAGGCAAGACAGGAGGAGAAAAAAGCATTGCCTGGGCACTCTGGCACAAAAACAGGAAGGCAAAAGCCCAGCTGGAGCTAGCAGGGAATATTAAAGTTAAAAAGAAACAATTTTATGGGAATGCTATTTGCAAGAGGAAGGTCAGGGAAAATGTGAATCTGTTGATGGATGTGGAAAAGACAAGCAACAGGCATCAAAGAAGAGGCTGAAGCACTCCACATCCTTTCTTACAAGTCTTTGTACACAAAGCCTGCTCCTATGTCCCAGCAAGTATCAACCCCTTCCAGAAAACAGAAGGCCAGCCAACAGCAAAGTAGCAGTTAGGTTAGAGACTAATTGGAGAAACTAGATATGTTCAGATCCATCAGGCCAGACAGGTTTCACCCAAGGATCTGACAGAGTTGACTGATGTGATTGTGAAGCTGTTGTCAATCACCCGTGAAAAATCAAGGTCATAGGGGAAGGTCCCTGATTACTATAAAAAGGCTAACATTATTCCCAWCTTTAGGAAGGCCAAGGAAGAGCACCCAGGGAACAATCAGGGGGTCTGCCTTACCTCAGCCCCTGGAAAGTCCCCTGGAGAATGCCCCTCATAATCCATCTCCAAAGACAGACAGGAGAAAAGACTAGCAGGAGCCGCCAGCAAGGATTTTTCAAGGGCAAATCATGCTTTTCCCAGCTCACACTCTTCCACGAAGGAAGAGTCTGAAGGGAGAGCAGTAGAGATAAAATATATTTAGACTTCTGACACTATCATCTCCCACAGCAGTCTCCTTTTTAAGCTAAAGAAATACAGGTGGGACAGACAGATTGGCTGCAAATTGGCTGGACTGCCAGGCTCAAAAGGTAGTGGTCAATGGCTTGACATGCCATTGGTAGCCAGTAACAAGCCGGGTACACCAGGGACACGCACCCTTCAATATCTTCATCCATGGCCTGTGCTGAGACAGAAGACACCATTGGCAAGCTCGCAGGTAATGCCAGGTTGCAGGGAGGGGCAGGAGTAGAAGGACAGTACWGCCACGAGGTCCTCAGCTTCCCTACTGTCCAGTGCCTGGGACTACTGCTTCCATAAACACAAGGGAAATAACCTGTATATTTTAGGCAGTGTTTCAAATCAGCTGTCTTGCTAAAGTGGGAAGGGTTCACACAGCTCTCTCAGTAATAGCCCGTTTTTCCTCGGGTTTTGTGCTCATGAGCCAAGCTGGCAGATGCAGATCTTGTAAGTTCAGATGATGAAGCAAACCCTGAGAGATGCCGAGTTTCAGCAGGTTAGAAATCATTAATGTTTCTATTACTTGTTTGATTAGGTGATTAAAATCTCCCACCAAGCATGTTTCCAGAGAYGCTAACTCTGAAAAATAGCATTCCTCCGAGATAAAAGGTTTATGTTTTGTTTTGTTTGGGGTTGTTTTGTTTTTGCCATTCAGGGTGAACTTGATTGCTCTTTTTTSTTAGCTACCATGCTTTCTTGGTTTAATCCTGTGGGGGTTTTTTCCCTACAGCTGTGTCTTGTTTTCTTTGCTTGTTTTTGCTCCTCATAGAAGATACAGTAAATTTAATAGCTCTGTGAGGCTTAGTATATTGCTATTGTTGTGACTGCATTATCACCAACATTTAATGATAATGTATCCTCAGTATTTTGTTAGCCAAACATGCAACTGGTTTTAACTTGCAATAATTGCATAAGATCATTATGAGCTGCTTCCCATTAYGATACCATATTACTTTACAGGTTTCAAGTTCTTTAGTGGAGTAAGAAGTTTAATTGCTCCTCAATTTCGGGGAAGACAGTGCTTAACATCTTGCATTAGACTCCTGCCTCATGTTTTGCCGCTTCACTCTCTCTCTATAAAACCTTTCTTGCAGTTAAAATTCCTTTCTTGCAGATAACTTCTGTCATGTGGAGTGGCAGAAATAAAAGTAAATATATTTAGTGAAGTGTAACATGAAGAGCAAGGCAAATTAAACAAGAAAATGAATCATACGCAGTACTTCTATACTGGCTATGTAAGGCTCTGAAAAAGGGAACAAAGTTTTTCTGTCTGACAGACTTCAGTTGTTACACTGAAAATCTGCAAGAAATTTCCCTGGCAATCTGATTGCACATCCCCACACACGACTCCTCATTTTTAGAAAGATCAGATCTTTACTCCACAAGATTTCTGCCCGTTACGCAGAAAGAAAAATACTGAAATTCATTATTCCAGTGTTGTGATGAAGATCTATGGCATAAGATGTATTTATGGCTGTAGCGAGTCTGTCCAAGCCAGGAAGACGTGCAAGTCTGAATATGTGATGCGTGTTCATGGAGAAACACCATGAACTCACTCAAAAGTCATTCCATGTAAAATACATATATGGCCTCCCTAGCCAAGCAGAGAGGTACAAACTTTTTCCTAAAGACTTTATCTTCCTATTTGGTTAACCTCTGGAGTTTACGCCATTCCGTTGGCCGGGCAGGGAAGTGTTGGGAAGAGTTCCCGCTACAGGACTTTCTCCAGGCGAGGCAAAGGTACGGTTTTGCAGGGAGCTTGCTGGTGCCGATGGGGACGAGGCCTCACATCCCCTCGTTACCTCTCCCTGCTCTCCACCTCGTGGTCCTGTCACGTCTGGTACTTGTCATAACAGTCAGTAAACCAGTAATAACACTACGAAAAGAAAATATCCACTTTTTGCTGCATTAGTGTTCTGCCACTTTTTAGTGAGGTGACCCAGTTGAGAGCAGGGTGCACTGAAGGCTGAGGTGGGACAAGGTCTGGGCAAGATCAATTCTCAATACCTTGGCTCATAAAACCATACTTTAAATTGGGATTTCTGTCACATTTAAAAACCAAAACCAAAACCAAAACCAACCTCCTCCCTAAAACCAAACCCTATAACTTTCCCTTCCTGCTCTTCCCAGTGTTATCTAATGATATTATTCAGCTGATTTTTCTATGAGATAAATAGCATAAATACTTGTTACATTTGTATTATTTTCCTTTCCATAACAAGAAATAGACAGGCTTACTGAGCCTGGAAGAAAAAGCTATACACAGTTTCTGCAGGCTAAGTTGTGAGGAAATCTCAGAAACATCCCCATGAAAATGAGAGTATTTGACTTATTTGAGAAAGCGAGTCTGATAGTCCAAAATGTTGGCATTTTCTAACTTCTGAACAGCTTCTCGAGCAAATGCAAAGTTCTTTTTGATTTCAATGCAAGATGCTAACTCCAAAGTTGCAATAATACAGAGAGTGGGGAACCGCATTTTTAGCTAACGTGTAACATTTTACATCATAAGATGATGTTCCAAGTTGTTTATAGCATGCAGGCTCATTGTTTTCATAGAAAATTTCCAGCTGTGTAGTTTTTAAAAATACAGTTGGGGTGTTTCGTCTTTTTTTTTTTTAAGTAACAAAATTGCAACTTGTACCATTAAGGTGTTTGAGCTTTTCTATATTTGCATGCAGGAGTTGAGATACAAGGTGCAGTGAAGGAGGTATGATTTCCAAGGCTTAGACCATTGTATTCTGCTATGTGAAAATACATCCAATCCACCTGAAATTTTAAGCCTCTAGAAGAGGTTTATCTGTTACACGCCACTAGCAAAATTGGTCACAGGCTCCCCCTCCCACCTGCTCCTTCTTCGTGGTATCCCAGGTGAGCTGTGGCTTCAGCACCAAAAATCAGTGCTGGCAAACTTGTACGTTTGTCATACATGTCATATTTGTATGGTCTCAGTGGTGTCCTTGCCCGAGAGCAGAAAACAGTCCGAGTACAAAGCTGAGAACTGACTCTGAAGGAAAGAGAACTGGCAGGTACAGCACAGGTGGAAAGAAGACCACGAGGAAAGCCAGAGGAGAGGGACCACAGAGTAGAAGAAGCAAGGATGGTGAAAAAACAACCACTGGAAAACATGGGATCCCAGGCCTGGACAGAGCCCAGGGTTGCTAGGTCTTTGCTTTCCAGTAAGTGTACAGAAAAATTCTGTGTGCATTTTTCAGGTGGCTGGTTGACAGTGGAGAACTACTTTCAGTGGTACCCATTATGCCATTAATTCAAGTGAGAGGTCTCTGCCAGGATATAATGGTTTTAACCTTCCTCACAGCCACTTAAAAATCAGTCCATCCCATGAAATGTCTGTATTTTCCCTAGCTGTTAGTGGGGAGGGTTGTTTTTTTTTTTTTTTCAAAGGAACTTACGTTAAGCAAAGCCATAATGAAAGAGCAAATCAAGTACTCAGAAACAAGAAGATTCCTGAATTAATATTATTTGAGCAAATGTAATTTTTATGGCCTTGTGCAATGCTAGACAAGTTGCCCAAATCAGATTTTCCAGACATATTCACTAGCTGGGCATTTCTCATTGTCTGGATGCTTTTTTTCTCAAAGCAATTCAAGCGGGATGCAATAATTCACAGCAGTGGAAGCTGTTCATGAATATATCAAGTTCTATTTAAAAAAATCTAAGTACCCTAATCCACTACATTCCTAACATCTAAATTTTCACCCGAACTTGAAGTCTAATTAGCACAAAAAAAAAGTGTAAAGCAGTTTTCATGTTAGTCTGGTCCATGTGTAAGTTTTAGAGATCTTTGAAAACACATCCAAAAAAGTTACTGGTTATTCTCTGAGATGGGAAATTTCTGAACACAGAAGTTACAAGAGCAAGATTATTGTAAGAATATTTATAATAATGTCCCTAATGTCTATTCTCTTTAGTAATTTTTTTTAATATAAGCTGCATATTAAACCTTTTAAACAAAGTTTTAAATTCCATTGGTAAGACACGGTTAAGCAAATAGTATATAGTGGGGTCAATCAGAAAGAAATGGGCAACTCTGAGGAGTAGGCTTGAGCGCAGAAATAGGGACCAAGGAGGGTTGATGCCATGGGAGATCTCTTCCAGCCATGTGGATGACAGACTGTCAGCATGACAGTCAGCATGTGTGACAAGCTCTTTTGTGGGAATACTATCTTTCTATCTAAAAGCACAGAAAGAAATACCTATTTCTAAGTTACAGAACTTAACTAGATATAGGAAATGAAACACTGACTTACTGAAAAAGATGAGTTATCCAACAAAAAAAATTTAAAGGCTGTTGCAATATTTGTGGTCTGAAAGATTTTAGTGCCAGCACTGAATGTTCTAAAGCTATGGACCTTTTCAAGAAGGAAACAACAGGGATACACTTCAAAACTTAATTAGAGGGAATCATACCTCTGGGTCCCCACAGACCCTGCCAGTCTACATCAAAATCAAGAATTTATAAAAATATCTTAAGTAGTTACTGATTTCAAAAGAAAGACAAAGTACCTTTTTMTTTTCAGAATGTTATATAGAAGCTAATTCCAACAAGAGCATATTTTCCATGTAAGAGATTAAAACGTAACAGTTAAATCTGGTAGTTTCCAAATTAATACAAAAACCTCAGTTTCCTCTTGCAGTTCAGTCTCATTAAAATCCTTTAACAGATCTATAAGTTAAAAAATCATTGTGGTGCATTCTTATGATACACACACCTTTGTAAAAATAACATCAGATTCCTATTTTGTAGGAGAATGGAAATAAATTAACTCTTGGGTAATATCCCTGAAACGTAAACAGTATGAATGGTGCTGGAGCATAATTAGGTTTGCATAAACTCTCTCCTCCAAACACCCATACACTATGCTATCTAGGGCTAGTTTTGAAAACTGTAATTAAACAGACAGAAAACCCCTGGAAAAGCAACAAAATAACCAGCCACGTAAAACTCACAGGGAGAAAACAAACAAACAAGCCCCCGGTTGATCTTTCAGGTTTGTTAATGAATTCTGGTAATTCCAGTAAGTTACCGAAACCAGGAAGGACTTGAGCCACCAGCTCAGTTCCTTTYAAACTTTAACAACTATATTACGCTTCTAAAAAACAAATCACTGCCGAGGAGTTGCTCAGCTTACTGAAATATGTTTTTCTCCCGTATGCATTCTTGTCAGCTAAATCTATAGCTAATAATTTCTCTCTGCCTGCTCGTTTATCCTTACTGAAACACAAGGAGAAATACAATTCCCAAAGCTCCTGCTAACTGCCTTTGCCAGCCTGGAAAGGATTTTCAGGGGCCGGGAGTTTATAGTCGGGCTACAGCGTGGCATCCATACAGCAAGGCATGCTCTCCTGCCTCCTCATCTCTCACAGCGACGGCTGTCGCAGGGCTGGTAGAGCCGCCAGGTTTGCAGAGAGCTGATGACCTCCAGCTTGCTGGGAGCCGATGGCATCTCTGCAGCCCACCACACCGGCAAGCCGGACAACGCCGCTAGACCTGTGATGCTCAGCATTTCGGACTGAGAAACAAGCCTTATTTAAAGGACGGACAGGAGGCCACCTCTCCTTCAATATATTCATCCATCTCCCCCTGTTCCCGTCGCACCACTCATGCAATACAAAGCAGGTAGAAATTATTCATGGTTCCCTGCTGGGGATCCCCTCGGCAAATGTAACGGCGGATTAGCCAGCTCATGAGTTGTCCTCCCTGCGGTTCCCGGGGCCGAGGAGCACAGCTAGCGGACACTCTGCCAAAATACGCCTCGTGTCAGCTTCCAGCTCTTGAGGGAGACTTCCTAATTGCCATAAATTAGCTGCTATTACCTGGCGTACAGTGGAGAATCAAGGAACTTTGACTTGCTGGCTCCTATTTTGCCCTCGCCTAGACACTTCAAAGGACATCTTGACTTTGCCAGGTGTCCTCCAACAGCCGGCCAAGTGAAGAAGGAGCGGAGCGGAGCCCCTTCCGCCCCCCAGGTACCGCCAGTCAGGCCAGGGGGACAGGGTGAGGAGGGGCACAAGACCAGGATCACAGACGAGTTATCACCCCTGCTCTGAATCATCTTGCTGCTATRGTACTGAGAGACCTTGCGTCGCTGTTGATCTGAATTTAATCCGCATTTTCTGTTTGAATGCAGGGCCACAGGCACCCTSAGGCCACAGCCTCAGTCAGCCACCTTTAACAGTGTTGTGCGCATCCAAAATATAGGCAGAAAAAATATAGCCAGCAAAAATCTTCATATAAATATAGCAGGAGAAAAAAACCCTACATGTAAATATGCACATGACTAAATTCTGCCCTTTGTCTCACACCCATACAACTGAAATGAAATAAAAGGCCAATTTCAGCCCTGAGATACACAAACACTGACTGAGGTACAGCTCCTATTTATACCCAGGCTGAACTTGATTAGCACTGGAGCTGTGTAAGTCTAATCCAGCACAGCATCAGAAACTACTTTTACATGCTCTGCATAATTTTAAGGCAAACATGTCTTTGTGGCTCGGAGAAATGTAGGCAATCGAGTCCATCACTTTGGTACATGCTCGGCTGCAGCTCCTGCAAGTCTATAGAAAATCGTTGTTTCTACACCCCTAATCTGCAGAGCTGTATAAGACTAATATTTGCAGGTTCTTACTGCTTACTCTGCACGTAGAGAAATCTGTTTTTCACAGGGACCATGATCTAGGAGCTGTTGTTGATTTTAAACAGTAGTTAGTGCTTCTGGAAGAACTCCTTAGGTAGTGGGCTCCATTCTACTTTTAGGTAGCCAGACTGTCAGCTCTTTTCCCCTGTGTTTGTAGAAAACTTTCTCTAGGAATTATTTAAAACAAAAAAACCCAAACCAAACCCAAACAAAACAAAACAAACAAACAAAAAAACACAAACAACAAACCAAAAACAAAAACAAACAAACAAACAAACAAACAAACAAAAAACCACAAAAAAAACCCAAAAACCCAAGCAGGAAATACTAAGTAAGTGAAAGACAATTTGGGGATTACATTTGCATGATGTACAGTTGCACTGGAGATTTTTGTTTTGTGCTTCGCTAGCTGTTCACCAACCTACCAATTCCCACCCCCAAGGAAAAAAAACAAACCAAACAAGAAAAGGCCAAAATCGGAGCACAGTATAGCATTAAGGTTTCCTATCTCCTTAGCTGTTTTCAGAAATAAAAATGGTTACTCACRACACAAAAGCAGTTTCAGGTACCTTTCCACAGTAGAAAAGAGATATTTATCAACCTACTTCTTTCAGCTACCTGCAGTCACAGAAGTAACTTTGATGCCTCAGGCTTGAGAGGGGACTCACAGCTAGATTTTCCACCTCTGTCAAGTGGCCCCACAGCAGCATGGCCAGACCCTGCTGCTGCCCTTCCTCCCTGCAGAAGCAGCCTATACACAGTGTCATTTCCCAAACAGCCTAACCTGCACCTAGTCCTTAGAATAAAAAACTTACAAAGTGGAAATTGAGCACAGGAGCCACCTTTTCTTAGCCTTTTCTACATGGAGACTCAATGGCTTCCCATGAAAAATCAGAGAAAAGTCGTGAAGAGCTTTTGGTGGTGAAGCTATTCTGATCTCTTGTAGCCTGAGTAACTGAAAGGGGCTAGGGACACATTTTCGAGATTTTTATAGAAAGATATAATTATGGCATAAAGCTAATACTGGTATCTTATAATCTTTCATTAGATAATTCTGAATGCACTGTACTGTGACTTTAAATAGCATAGAAATATCTATTACTATAATATAGAATACTAATAAGTAATTCCTATGACAGAAGAGCCTATGTATTTGGGAAACAAATGTGAAAGCAGTGAAAAACTTCACTTTCCTAAATTAACTCTGATCTCCAGATTTTGATACTGAACTTTTTAATCATTATGTTTGAATAATATTAGGGTTTTGGTATCTAATACACTGCTTTAGATTAAGTTTATCAAGTGTCTAATAAAGCAGTCTGTTCATCTCTTTTGTCTTCTGGGTGAGGACTCTTTTATTACCGTGTAGTATCTTTTTGTTTTAATGCTGCTCTGCAGTGGATTGCCAGCTCATTAATTTTTCTGCTATAACACCCAAATCCCTCTGCTGATCAGTGTGCTGGATGATTGATTCCCTGCTCCCAGACTAATTTTTTACATTGGACTGCATTTACCATCTGGTAGATAAATCACTCAAAACACTCAAATTCGGAGTCTGGTTCCAGTGATCCTCTTTGTTTGCTCAGCCAGCAGCACGAATATCACTTGCAAATGTGGAGGTTGTGTTCTCTCACCTGGATAACTCTTCTATATTACCGACAGAGGTTTTAACAAAGAGCATAGAGACAACGATAAACCTCTTCTCACTTTAAAAAAAAAAAAGAAAATTAGGCAGCTGTTCTTTGTGGTTTCTAGCCAAAATTTTTGTTTCATCCCTACCATAGCCACTAGTTTCTGACGTGAAAAAGAGTATTTCTTACAGCTCAGAACCAATTTTGCATGTTTCAAACACATATAACTATTTTCACAAAGACAGTCTTTGTACGTGTAAACATCCGTACAAGCAAAGAAGATGACATCCTTTGCAGTTAAACAGAGAAGAAATACAATGAAATAAATTGCCTTCCCAACCCACATTTTATACGAGAGAAAAATTCTATAACCTCAACAGGAGCCTGCCTGTTTTGTTTTCACTTTTATAACCTTGAAATGATACCATAAAATTATACTTCCAGTCAAGACAGGGAAAAGGAACTCTGCCTCACAGAATTGTCTAGGTAAACTTCTGTGAGAGGTGGAGGATGAAGCAAAAACTGCTGGAGGGACACGGTGCTTTAGGAAAGTAACAGTTCATCTGCCCAGCAGTGCACATGGCGATATTGCTCGGGGGGTAGTCCCTTTCTTTAGCCTTTCTAATGATTTTCTGCCGCTCTCCTCTGCCCCAGAGAACCCATTTGGCACAACACACTGACCTCTGCCTCTCCCAGAGGGATCAGATAAAGGCAGCACACAATCAGAGTCAATACTAATTAGCAAAATGTAAACATTTAATTAGACCAATGCTTCCCCGAGTTTTAAAGCAGCAAACTGCTATCCAGCCACAAATTTTTATCAAACCTTCTATGGAAATACCTGTTGAAAACACTGTTTGAGCTGTCTCCATCAACCAGCTAAAGACTTTATATCTTGGTCTTGTGTTTTATGGACATCCTTAAGGATTAAAACTTACATTTTCAAAAGCACTCACTCATTTTGAATGCCTAGACTATTTGGGGCATTTTCTGCATATGCACTGACCCCGTTACCTAGCCCATATCTCAAGCTTTTATGCTGCTTTTGTTAAGATTCTTGTTTGGTTTAAAATTTTAGAGGAAATGTAGCAATTTCTGCAAATGATGCTCATCACTCATTCTTTGTAGTCATATGTGAAACTGCATGTGAAACAGTCTCTGAATAGGAGCGCAAGTAAAACTCTTGTAAGGTACAACAAACTCCTCTGTATGCTTCAGGTTTAAGCAACGGAACACTTTCTCACCCGCTGCTGAAACATGTGTGTTTATAGAAGGTTTTCTATAGTCATATGCAAGTAGATGTAACAGTGTGATTTCGTTGGGGGCTGTGTGTTTCTTCTTCCATCATCATATGCAGTGCTCACATGAGTTAGCAACTGAGACCGACCGGTTAAGTGCTCCTTAAAGCAGGATTTTTCAGTCAGCAGTAGGTGAACACTGAAATGTGTCAAACTCCTGAAGCTGGGTAGAAATGTGCCAGGCTGGGAAATAATCAGGGCTGGATCTGGGGTGAAGCAATTGGGAGTTCCTGAAGTTGAGCATTTCATGTTCATCTAGAGCACACTGTGGTGATCAAGGGCAGATTAACTGGAGTTTGCACAGATCTGGCTCTCTGGCTTACCCGGCCGCCCCTATTCACCCCATCTGCTTCCACATTGATCCCGTGAGATTGGAGTGAGGCAGAGGAGATGCCCCAGGACCTTTCCTTGAGGAATCCGCATGTTGCCTGCCAGCAAGCCAGGCAGCTGGAATGAGGCTGCCTATAGAGGCTTTGCGGCCAGGCAGAGCCAGATTTCAGGAGGTTTTGGCCTCAAGACCAGCTCTGAGAAGAACCATTTCATCTCCTGAACACCCTTTTGTCTTTTTGTCAAGAACATCGTACCTGGCCTCTTCTTCAGCTGCACCCCACGGGATGCTGTATGCGTCTTACAAAAGCACAGAGAGTTCTGCACCTATTTAAGACATACAGGAGCATAGCGAGGTCTCAGCCTGGTAGAAACGGGCTACGGGAGGAGCCGGCAGCTACCGAGAGAAGCCAGGTCCCTTCAGAAAAATTACTGACAGTTCTGTCTTGTTCCCGATTTTCTTCTCTTCCATTTTCACATGTTTTCCTGCTGGTCTTAATTAACACTATTTTTGAAGCGTGGCTGAGGATCCTGCCAGCTTGAACATGGTTATATAATGTGGGTGTTTCAAGACTGTAATTGCAACTAAATTTATTTTTATAATACTAAGTCAAAAGAGAGGTATTACAAGGATTTAATTTTATTTTGAACCAGATCCTTTAAACACTGTTGCTGTAACATATAACCTATTATCAGAAAAGTCCTGTCTTTTCAGTCCTTAGAAATTGYCTACTATAATGAGGATTTAAATCATCCTAAAATAAATCCCAATTTGCTAGTCAAACACTACCTCCTCACAAACCACGCTATGACCAATGAGGCAGTTTTAGAGCAACTTAAAAAAACTGAACACTGATATCAGTGTAACATTAAATTGCTCTCTTAAACAGAGAAAGTCACATCAGCAATATATATGCAAATGCATGCAGAGCCTGGTCAGTCTCCCAGCCCACACCCAGCCAGGTCTGGAGATGTAACTGGGTAGCAAGAACAGAAGTCTTCTAGGTACTCTAGAGCAAAGAGCTCCACTGGCATCTTGCTCCCCACTCCAAAGAAGACAAAGGTTCCCTGGTAAGAATCTTTAAGAGAAAAAAATGACCTGATATTTTCTCTTTTTAAAAGCAAACAAACAAATAAATAAATTGAAGAGTATGTGACCCATAAATCCCAAATATTTAAAGAACTAATGGCACCACTAGATATCTACCTAATAATACAAGATGAAATAATTCTGCTCTCAGACCCCCTTGAAGCCATCTGTGAACTAAATCAGAAGAGAAGATACATTGTAGCTGTTCATCAAGACAAAAGCAGAGATTTAAGGTTCTCCAGGAAACTTTAATTTCATCAGATCACAATTTTGATTGCTGAACTTMCTCCTAACCAGATTTTGTCTGTATTTTCTTATCCTTTTCTGGAAGAAAAATATCACACAAAGAAGACCCATTCTGCCAAGAAATGGTTTCATAAAATAGAATTTACTATGGATTGATTTAGTCAAACAAGCCCTTCTCTACGCACTTAGGAACTCCACAAAATGCAACTCCACTCTCTCACACTCTTTCTCTTTTTCTTCCTGTATTTCTCTGTATTTCTAAATTGTGAGAATTTCAAGATGATCTAAGAATAAACTACCGCATTTAGAGAGGACTATTTAGTTTATAGCACATTATTTAATTATAATTTTCTCATTATCTAAAGCTATTCTTGGGCTAGAACAATTTTTTAAAGAATAATTTATAAAGAACTTCCTTGGTCTTCAGTTCTATTGAATATTACAGACTGCCAAAAATGCCAACATGTCCTCTATCACCTCCACTTTCGTTCCACAGCATCTGTAGGGACTTATCCAAGGAGGATAAGCAGTAGTCTAGAGACAGAAGAAGAGATCCTTTTTCAATATTCCTGGTGCTCAGCATTTTTTCTTCCCCAAATGTTACAGCTACTGTTATTCTGGGAACTACCGCCACTACCTGCTTTGTGGATACTCGCCAAAGTCTGACCACAGGCTGGAAAAGTCATGAGCACTTTCAGTCGACGGATCAATGGTGGAACGTGATCATCTCTTCATAGGAAAAGGGTAAATTGAGCTTTCTGTCGATATCTGTGGGATTCTCTGCTTTCATACTTCTCTATTCAAAGACCTTGACCACAGCTTCTTTTTTTTCAAGTCCAAGTAAATATTAACTCTCCCCTTTATCCAGTCTACTGTCAACTCTAGAAGAAAACCAGCAGGYTGTAAGTACAAAATACTTATCCTTACATCAATAGCAAGAAAAGGGCCAGACTGCTCTTAATAAAGGCACTTCTTGTTCTCACTTTAACAGGAATTATCAGAGAGGTCTTGGTACAGAAAGAATGTTTTCTTGGCAATATTTTCCACAATAAACATATCTCCTATTTTCCCCTTTTCAAAAAATGATAAAGAAATTGGATTCAATCCAGTCCCTTCAGTCAAGCCTCGATTGCTCCATCGCGCTACCGGTTCCCACTAGTGACAATGATGGAGTGACACCTGTTACGAGATGATTTTTTGCTATTCTGACACTTTCAACTCTACTTTAATTACCTTTCGGCTCTTTAATCAGCATAAGAATCTGTACTGCAAGGACATTTCGTGTCTAGGTAATTACACTAAAGGGAAACAAATATCTGCATGTTACTGTCTGAGTTTTAATTTCTCTTTTTAATCATTGTTTTTACTTTTTACTTATAGTTGATTTATATTCATGCCTTACGATAGTTTCTCAAAGTGATATGTAACCTGACTGAGTCTAGATCATTTACTTCAGAAGTTCGATTGGCACAAACACATGTCACAGTTTATTTGGCTTGACTGTTATAATTCATTTACAGGAACATAAGTCATAGTATCTTAGATAAAATAACCAATTATTCTAGTCCCGTATACYGTTTCAGATCAAGTTTATCTATGCAAACATAAAAAAGATGTGTATTTCTTAAAATAGCTAGGCTAATTTACCTGAACCTGTACATCTTTTCCATCCCCTGCCTTTACATTCTTGCCAATGTGGCTTTATACCTTCAGCACAAATTGTTTTGGCCTCGTGTACCTTAGAATGATACACCAAAAAAACCCGTCACCCACTTACTCTTCACAAAAACCACAAAGGGTATATCTGTTCCAGCAGATAAGCATGGATAAAAGCCAGTCTTGAGGCCACATCTCATTCTGGTTCAGAGTCCCCACTGAGCCCAGGCACAAACCAAGGCCGAGCTGCAGAGGCTGGGAGTGCCTGAGGTTTATATCCTCCCAAATCCATGTTCACATCTGCCACGTGGATTGGGCACAGGCAGGGCCAAGGGAGCTGCAGGGACAGTCTGGATGCACGCTTCAGTCAACACACAAGCCTAGAGTGAGAAAGAATGTACATAAAACTCATTTTGGCCAATCCACTCGTAAACTCAAGTCTTCACCTCACAGTGTAGATGTACCAGATGTGAGTAGCTTTAGACTCCTTCTTATCCTAAGGAAAAAGTGAAGTTTTCAGCTACAACAGTTCACACATAATAGGTAACATGTCTTAAAGTAGTGACAGTTGATCTCGGTTTGAGCCCTAAAACTGTAATTTGTTGATAACTACAGATAGCATTTTTGAAAGCGTGCCTTCTCCTCAGTGCTGACGTATCTTAGATGCTTCTGAGAAAGAGACCCTTGCAAAGGTGACTGAATAATCATATCCCTAGGAAACTGTTTCCTCAGACATTTAGAGCTTGTGCCCCAAATGTTGTGTTTCTAACCCTACCATAGTCTTGTTCGTTTAGGTTTTTAGCACTTTTAAAATTCTCAATGTCTTATTCTGCCACTGTCAAACCCTTTTGGAAGAAAGCAGAGTTAGCAAAGGCAATGTTCGAGCAGAGACTTTGCCTCGGTTTCCTGCCAAGGCAAAGTATTCCAAGTACTCCCCTGCTTTGGTTTGGCCCCCATGACCTCAGATTTTGCCATTCCCCACCGTCCCCACAAGCTATCAAGCACTGAACAAGACAGCACCACTGGTAGCMCACACACAAAATGCAGAAGATATACATTCTTAATTTCTAGTCCTTGATTACAGCAGGTACAAATATGTTACATGGACCACATCAAAGTGCTACCCAGACAAGACTTGAGAAGATACAATTTTTTTCTTGAAATATGCATGCTATGTCTCTTCTGCTGCCACTGGTATCCAATGACAGTAAGCTTGGGGATCCCTGCTACAGGGTCTGGAGAACAGACTCGATGGCATCTAACAGAGTAATGGAAACAAAGAGTCCCTAATTGAAAGGCCTCCATTGCACATGAAGGATATGGGGGAACAACGACCTCAGCAGGAGATGCCGAGGAAAAAGACTTGCAAATTCTGAATGAGACCACGTTCATCAACGGTGGAAAGTAGACAGAAGCAAGGATGAGACAAAAAGAGGTATTATTTCTCTATGGTACCACACGCATCTCCAGTAACAGTCACAGTAGCCATACTTTAAATACACTGCTCTCTCTTTGGGTGTGTGCAGTAATCAATAATTAGTATAATTTTTCTCTTCTGTTGTTATACTACACAGACTTATGATCATGCTCCTGGACACTCCTGCCCCATCTGCATTTAAACTGGATCTCCGGTTGCTTGTCTCGTTCATCTTCTGTGCCCTTCCCAACTCTTCTTCCTCTAAAACTCTGTTCACACAAGGCATGCTTGGGAAACAAAAGCATATGATGTGGCCAGTTCTTGTCACCCTTGTCCATCTTCTCTGAGTTGCCCCCACTCTCAGCTGTGTATCTTTTCTCGTATGCTGCTTCCTTACACCCTTCTCCTCGTGTACTAGTCAACACCTTCCACTCCCATCCCTCTTCAGGATCCGCTCTTGTTATCCAGTCTTCAGATGCTTTCACCCCGCTGATGATGTCTACCTCTCCCTTCTCATCCTACCACATTTTAAAATATCAAAAGACATGARTTTTGCTTGTGCTTGTACTCCTGTTGGCTCACCACGTTCTCTGTTTCACCTCTCTCTTTTTTCTACTGTTTCCACATTCTCTGTTTGTCTAATTTACTCCATGAGTTATTTCGGGGCAGAAACCATTTCTCTAAAGTATATTGAAAGTTAAGATAATGTATATATGGTGAAGGATGGCTCCACTATAGCTTTCTCTGCTGTTCTGTCTAAAAATTTAYCAGCTTTTTGACAGCTTGTGCTTCCATGCTCAATAAACAGCCCATCATACACTCAGCTATCACCCTATCACAGGATGGATACTTTCCTTTGTCCCTCCATCCCCTTCCCTCTCCCTAATYGGTAATTTCCATTTACTTTTATCTACAAACTATTTCAAACATGTTATGACGACGTAAAAGAAAAGCATTCATACTCCTCAGACAAGGAATTCCATGAAAGAGGAGGTGACCTTAATTTTTCCTTGACCTCATTCAATCGTCARTAAGCTATCTTGAAACAATTTTATCTTTACTCACTTCACTCAAAGAGAATTTAAGAAACCGGGGGCACCATATGGCCTATGAGACTCATAGGAGGTGTGTGGAATCATCCCAAACCAGCATATTTTATCACAKGAAGGAGCAGCAAGCTGAAAGGCTTACCAACAGAAACATATCTCTGTTAATCAAAATCCCGGGTGCACAAATCCAAACCAATGCATTGAGCAATCTCTSTTGTTAAGTCTGTCTACCTCTCACCAAAGCCCTCAGCGTTTGGTCAGTTATGATCAAATTGCAACCCCTGTGGCTGCCACACGTGTGACCGGGGCATATCTCACACCGGAGGTTCAACGGGACTGAAGCTGAAACTGAAGATGCCCACGCGCAGTGTGTGTCTCTCGAGAGTACTGGCAGATTAGGATCTCATGAACTAACTACATTTTGTACTTACCTTTACACTCGGGATGCTTAATAACACCATGTAGTTCACAGCCTTTATTAAGGACACAACTATCTTACATCCTGAGCAGAGAAGCAAGCATCACACCACCCTACTCACGAACAGTCAGTGACTACCAGAAATGTTACAGAAGATGACTGCAGGTACCACTGGGAATAATATAACATCTCGAAAACATCAACTCTAAGATTCTTTTTTCCAGAAAGAGACACCAACTTGTATTTTACCCCATTCTGGGTAAAATGGGGCTATTCCAGTTTTCCTAGCTTAGCAAAATATGGATTGACAGATGAACAAGCACATACAAGTCCACATCGTCAATTAACTCCAGATATGTCTTAATTCTCTGTTTCCTGCTCTCATCGCTTGATTATATAGAATCATAGTATCATAGAATCATTTAGGTTGGAAAAGATCTTTAAGATCATCAAGTCCAACTGTTAACCTAGTGCTGCCAAGTCCACCACTAAACCATATCCCTAAACACCACATCTACACGTCTTTTAAATACCTCCAGGGATGGTGACTCCACCACTTCCCTGGGCAGCCTGTTCCAAGGCTTGACAAACCTCTCGGTGAAGAAATTTTTCCTAATATCCAATCTAAACCTCCCCTGGCGCAACTTGAGGCCATTTCCTCTTGTCCTATCACTTGTGACTTGGGAGAAGAGACCAACACCCACCTTGCTACAGTCTCCTTTCAGGTCTCCCCTCAGCCTCCTTTTCTCCAGACTAAACAACCTCAGCTCCCTCAGCCGCTCCTCATAAGACTTGTGCTCTAGACCCTTCACCAGCTTCGTTGCCCTTCTCTGGGGCACCTCAGCTCCTGCACCTCAATGTCCTTCTTGTAGTGAGGGGCCCAAAACCGAACACAGTATTCAAGGTGCAGCCTCACCAGTGCCCAGTACAGGGGCATGATCACCTCCCTACTCCTGCTGGCCACACCATTTCTGATACAAGCCAGGATGCTGTTGGCCTTCTTGGCCACCTGGGCACACTGCCAGCTCATGTTCAGCCGGCTGTTGACTAGCACSCCCAGGTCCTTTTCCGCCAGGCAGCTTTCCAGYCACTCTTCCCCAAGCCTGTAGCGTTGCCTGGGGTTGTTGTGACCCACATGCAGGACCCGGCACTTGGCCTTGTTGAACCTCATACAGTTGGCCTCGGCCCATCGATCCAGCTCTGCAGAGGGATCTGCAGATCCCTCTGCAGAGCCTTCCTACCCTCAAGCAGATCATAACTCCTGCCCARCTTGGTGTCGTCTGCAGACTTACTGAGGGTGCACTCGATCCCCTCGTCCAGATAGTTGATAAAGTTATTAAACAGAACTGGCCCCAATACTGAGCCCTGGGGAAGACCACTTGTGACCGGATGCCAGCTGGATTTAACTCCCTTCACCACAACTCTTTGGGCCCAGCCATCCAGCCAGATTTTTACCCAGAGAAGAGTATGCCCATCCAAGCCACGAGCCACCAGCTTCTCCAGGAGAATGCTGTGGGAAACTGTGTCAAAGGCTTTACTAAAGTCCAGGTAGACAACATCCACAGCCTTTCCCTCATGCTCTTCCCTTGGCCAAGGATGATGCAATTATATCATAACTTAACAAAAGACCGAACCGCAATGCATATGCCAAAGGAGCAAAATCAAGGCTGAAAAAGCTATATTAATTATCATGTTGTCTGCCTGTGTCCTCCACCTTGCAATGTTCTTTTGCTACAGCAAACTCTTTCTTAAGCAGAATATTCTGGAGGAATAAAGGAGAGGAGGTCAACTTTTCCTAAAAATTTAAGAAAAAATAAAGGTAGCTACATAATCTAGTGATGATAAAATGTTACAAGCTCAGGAACTGTCCTAAAAAGTGTAAGAAACTGTTCCAGGGCAGCAGGTCAACCTGATGCAAAAATTAAAATGACAAAATAACAAAAGAGAGAATTTTGCTTCTCCCAGTATGGAAAGAAATTTAGAGAGTCCAAATGTTTAAAGAAAAAGTAGTAATAGTGTTCTTAAGTTTAACTTTCAGTGTAAATAGCAACGTACATGGTAGCAGCCCACTGAGAAAGGTGCTAATGCCAACATCTGGCCCTATGTGTAAGTATAGGAAACTCATCTTTTGCAGGGAGTAGCTTATCCAGTAAAAGTYAATGAAGCTATGCAGAAGTAAGTGAGGGGAAAATCTGTCCCAGATATTAGGTGTTGATATTAGTTCTTTCAAAATTAATGTTGAGAACTGAAGCGCTGCAGTTTTGCATGAAACAGTTAACACATAGCAGAATCTGACTACTGCATTTTTAAATGAAATTTTCCTTCCATACTTTTGTAGTTACACTAAAACCAGCACCTGCCATACATACATATATAGCACATATATTTGTTTCTGCCTATTTTTAGTAGAACCGAATCATTCTGAATGTCTTTCATATAGCATACGGTCTCCTAATTCCAGGTTGGAAAGCCCTCTTTCCGTGATGGTTTCTAAATAACGGCATCCGTGTGTTCCACATTATCTTAGAAACTTCCTCATATATTTCATCAGCCTTTCATACTTAATCTCACTGATTTATGCACATGCCATGGTCTAATGACCCACATGTCTCTGACGGGTAAACCGCTAACGCCAGTGACACATTAACCTATTAACCTCTCTTTAAAAATAACCATGATATTCATAGGAATAGAATGAAAAAGTCAGGTAGCAGTAAAACAGTAGCATTGGGGTATCACACGYTCACACAGTAGATGTCTAAACTGACTAAAATGAAGAACAAATAAGCATATCAAGAGTGAATAGCAGTTAGATTTATTATATCGCAAAATCATTTTGCCACAGTTTGCTGGTCTGCAAATTTGATAGCCTGCTTTAGCAGCATTATCCCTATTATAAAATGTAACTGGGAGGAAGATCACTATTCCATTCACTCATTTCTTGAAAGCTGTTACACAGTTTGGGGACCCTACCCTGGGAGGTATCGAGAGCTCTTTCCAACATGGAAACTGCCTTCCAAATCCCGCTGAAGACAATGGGAGCAGGGGGCTCTGAGCACAGGGCAAGGAACGTTCATCACCTTGGAGAAGGCACTTTGTGCGGCTCTCGCCGGTGATCCTTGCCGTGGAATAAACCCATCGTTTAAAAGGCAGTAGGAGGCATACACAGCAATTTTTTTTTTGAGAAAAAAATAAATTACCTTTTCTAAATATTAGTTTTAGAAGAAAAGCAAGTCTTTCTAACAAATTGCAAACTTTATATTGTACGTATTTACTTTGTTCTACTTTAGAAACACCATTATCCCTCAAGATACAAGAAAACGTGCCGCTGTCATGCCAAACCAATTCATCTACATTGAAACTGTACTATACCAGCATATACTTATGAATAGGACGGGCAGACATAATAAAGCACTCTCCTGTCATGCAACCAAGGCAGGAAAAATCCCTAAAAAGCTTATTCTGTGCACATCACGGAGTATTTTGCTGGTTACATCTCATCCAGAGTGAATCTACACAGCAACCGGCAGAAGGACAGATGGAGAGGCTGCCCCGGGGCTGGGGTCTGGGCTGCACACACGAACAGGGAGAGACCGAAGAAACAGCCCGTGCGAGCGCCGTAAGCGGCTGCGCTCCCGGCTGCCTCCCGCCTCTTCCCCCTCCGTCTGCGGCAGGACGGGGACGGGAGCGGCGGGGAGGACGGGGCGGGCTGCGGGCAGCCCCCGGGGCGGCCGGCGCGCACCTGCCGGCACCGCGGCGTGAGGGCGGAGGGGAACAACAAAAGCCGAGAGACGGCGGCAAACTCCCTCCTTTCGGCGGGGAGCCGCCGGAGAGGGGGCTTCCCCCGCCCCGCCGCCCCCGGAGGCCGGGGCGCCGGCCCGCCGCGCCCGGGGCCGGGGCCGGGGCCGGGGCGGGCGCCGCTCCTTTGTTTTCCGCCGCCCGCAGCTCAGCGCCGCGCCGCGCCGGGCCGGGCCGGGCCGGGCCGGGCCGGGAGGAGCAGGGGGGCCGCCCTCAGCCCCCCACGTGCACGCGTGGGCTGCCCGCACGGGTGGGCGCGGGGCGGGGGCGGGCGCGGGAGGCGGCGGGGCATTACCTGAGCAGTTGATGCCTTTCCCCTTGCCGCCGCCCTGRCACTCGGAGCCGGGCAGGGGGTGGGAGGCGCGGCCGGCGGGCAGCGCGGAGAGGGCGAGCACCAGGAGGGCCGAGGTGTAGCACAGCGCCAGGGGGGGTCCCGCTCGCAGGAGCGGCCGGGCGGCGGCCGGGCTCTCTCCCAGCATGGCGAGGGGCGGCCGAGGAGCAGCGCCGGCGACAGCGGGATGGCGGCGGCGGCAGGCCCGCAGCATCAACCGGAGCCCGTGGCGCCGCCCGGGCGGGACCGTCCTTTCTCCGCCGCGCCGGAGCACGCCTTCAGCATCCCCGCCGCGGCGGCCGCAGAGACCCGCCGCCGCCGCCGCCRCCGCCGCCTCCCGGCCGCGCGCAGGGCAGGGCTGGCCCCGGCGGTGCGGCCGCCGCCTCCGCGCCTGCCTGACCGCCGGCGGGGCCGCCGCGCCCCGGCCGCGCTTCTTTGTGCGCGGCGCCCGGCAGCGCCGCCGCTCCGCCTGCAACAAAGGGAGCGGAGCCTAGGCGGCTGCTGCTGCCGCCGCCGCCGCCGCGGAGGGGGAGGAGGAGTAGGAGAAGGAGGAGGAGGAGGAGGAGGAGAAGGAGGAGGAGGGAGAGAAGGGGGAGGAAGCGCACGTGATGGCAGCCCCCTCCCCCGGGACCGGAGGGGAGGTGAGGGGCTTCTCCCCGCCAGCGGCGGCGGCGGCAGCGCCCGCCCCCCGCGGGGAGCGGGTGGGGGGGCGCTGGCGCGGCGGGGGGCCGGGCCGGGCCGGTGGTGGGTACCGGCGAAAGGCGGGCGGGGATAGTCCTGATGGGTGAATGAAAGCAGAGCGGGTCCCAAGGGGGGGCGAGGGAGGAGGGCCACTGGCACATCGTTTGTCATCCCACGAGATGGTTTATTATTATTATTTATTATGTATAAGCTGGCGTGAATGGGGATGGGGAAGAAAGCAAAGAGACCATCTCTGCTACTGATTAATTGTAAGGGTTGTGTTTAATTTTTACTGAACGGAAGCCCAGCACGTATGGCGGGAGCATTTGTATGGATCCAAGTAAATAGACACGCTTACAGTGAAGGTGGTGACTTTTGTAACACAGTGCTTTTACGATCTAGGGTTTTTCCAGTCCCTTACACAGAGGCGCTTCAGCGGGTCAGAAGCACTGCACGGGTACAGGGTGCCAGGCACGTATCTTGAGTGCAGACCCTCAGCATCTTGCTGTGCAGCTGAAAGCTCTGTGTAAATTGACAGCACTGTTATCATTTTTACATAGGGAAAACACAGGACAAGGCTTTATAGTCAACAAGAATTTTTCCTGTCTCAGTTGTCACTTACCTTTCATGCAAGTTTTCTAATCCACTGGACAAACCGTTTGTTTTTCAGGAACAAAAACTGCCTATTTCCTTGGTCTCTCTGCTGCTGCGGCTCGCTGTAAGGTATAGCGCTTGTGTGAGGAGACCTTTGAGTAGTTCGTTAACTGGAGCAGTCAAGAATAAGGCCATAAATCCAGCAGTAAGCTTTGGGTAGGGGCACAGTGATCAGACACGTAAAGCCAGATTGTTGTCTTTCTAAATACGGTGATGAAGAAGTAAGTCCTGTATTACTGAGAGAGCAATTTCCTTTTGGCATATGGGGTTCAACACTGACTGCCTCTGCCAAGTAAACATTCTTTTGTAATTATTTGCTCCTTTTGCTAGCAGTGATGCTAGATGTCGGAAGAGCTCTGCTCCTCGGTAAGGTGAGGTATGTTAACTCGCATGGAGCCTGTTCTGCTGTAACTGGGCTGCTGAGGTACATTGGGCAGCATGTTTAAAGCTTGCTAGATCTGCATACTGCAATCTGGTCTGCTAAGCAGGTAAACCTTTTGGATCTTCAGGCCATGGGACCGGCACAGATCTTGTGTTTTGAAGGTAGTACTTCACTGCTGTAGGAGCAAATACTCCATATAACCTTTTCCATAAACACAACTAGATCCCTCTTACACTAAATACGCTATTTTCCTGCACTTCTTGGTGGAGGGCTGGACCAGAACTGCCCTCATCTCTGTTAGAAAGGTCCTTCTAACACCCAGCCTGAACGCATTCAAGACCAATTCATACCCACTTGTCCTTGTGTCGTACAGTATTTCGGTTAGGCATTTCTCTTTCCCTTGCAYTTAAATTTCTAATACATTTGTAGGTAGTAGTCATAGCCATTCTCAACTTGCCTAGCCTATTCATAAGTTTTGTTAGTCTTCTCCTACAACACAGAGCCTCTGTACCTCAGATTTTTCTGCACTAGATACAATTTGAATTCAGCTTTCTTCAGCATAGCTGACACACAATGTTTAACAGTTTTTCAMAAAGTACTACCAGTCTTTGCAATGGAGGTAGTCTCTCCTGATTTCTTCCAAAACAACCTTTTTCTCATACAGCCAATTTGCTTTTTATATGACCAGATCTCACTGATGGTTTGGGGTCATGCTGTGAGTGACTAATATAGACTACTCCTTCTATTTTTCTGTCATTTACAGTCCATAATAAAAATGCTTTTTATACACGTCTAAGTGCGGGACCTTATCTTTTCCATTATTGAATTTCATCTAATTTCTGTTATTCCAGTCCTCAAGATTATGTAGTCATCTCTGTAGCATATTCTGAACATCCTTTCTCTTGACAGTCCTGCCCAAGTTCTTTGTGTCCAGAGAACTCCTGCTTTCATGCTAATGAAAATATATGCAAATACAAACTATTGGTCCCAGAACAAACTTTAAGAAACAGTAACAGTAACTTCTCCCAGTTTAAACATTTCCCTTCCAGGGCAGTGTGTTGTCAGCTATGGTGAGTTCCCAACTGAATCTGCAGCTTGTTTCAGTTCCCCATCTCTTTCAGCTTAACTAGGAAATCCCTGTGCAGCATCRTATGAAAGCTTTTAACAAGTCCAGATAGACTGTAAGTAAATCTCCTGGGGTTTGGCTTTGGGGTTTTTGTTGTTGTTATTTTTTGACTCCCGGGATGGATGACATGCCATTTTTTAGCTAGAGGAGCCATGTCTGAGTTGTGCTATCTGCCTGGATGCATCTCTAGCTAGTCTTAAGTGAGTGATACAGTCATGCTTGATTGGCAAATTCACACTATGCCAGCTGCGTATTCATTCTTATCCTCTTCTCTGATACAAGTATTAAAAAAAAACCTAAGCACTTTCCTGCCAGCTAAAGAAGCAAAGGAACTCTGAAAGAATTTGAACAAGCTGCTTCTGCGACACAAGTTGTTACAGGCAGAGGGAATGCCACACTGATGAAATGACAGGTCTGGTATGTCAGATCATGCTAAATTCTGTCACATTTGGTACCTTCCATCTTTGGCAAGTAAATGTGACTTTATTGCAACCATACAATGATTTCATTTCTGCTCACCTCCAACTGCTCTCCTGTGAAAGCAGGAAGCTCTACAGGTTGTCRAAAATTGTCATCCTGGGTGAGCTCTGGAACACCAACATCAGTTTTTCAGTCCGCTGCTGGTGCACACACAATATCTGCCTTCCTTATTTTTCTCCAGTAATTGTAGGAAGGAAGATGCACAACCAAACGTACGCAGAGAATATGCAAGAGCAGAGAGAAGCTGCCAGACCAGTGAGTGTGATTTCATTTGCCAGAGATCTGGATACAATACAAATACACTTCATTGTGAAACCACTGTTTTATTTTAGAGAATGTTTGTTTAGAGAACAACATGGAGAAGAGAGATCTATAATTTAGTGCAACCATTAAACTGTTGTTCAGAGCCCCCTGCGCCCCTATGCATCAGGCAGTAGAATCCTGCCCTTGCCAGGTATTTTGCCAGATAATTGTACTTATTAATCTCAACTTTCATTCTTGACCAAAAAACATTTCCAACTCCTGTAGTTGTGAAGAAGACATCAAAAATATTAAGAGCATAAATTGCAACAGTGTTCACAGAATCAAAGAATCACAGAAAGGTTGAGGCTGGAAGGGACCCCTGGAGGTCATCTGGTCCAACCCCCCTGCTCAAGCAGGGCCACCTAGAGYAGGTTGCCCAGGACAGTGTCCAAGGATGGAGACTTCACAACCTCCCTGGGCAACTTGTGCCAGTGCTTAGTCACCCTCATAGTAACAAAGTGTTTCCTTTATGCTCAGGGGGAACCTCCTGTGTTTCAGTTTGTGCCCATTGCCTCTTGCCCTGAATCAAGACCTTGTTGTCTAGCCAAATCTAGAATCAGACTCAAGAAAAGCCTCAAGACACAGGAGTCCGCTCATATAAACTATTTCACTTTTTTTTATCGGAAACACTCGATATTTGTCCAATAGTTGAACTCATTTATCTGTCCCCGTTTTTTTCTACTCATCTTCTGTGCCCAAAATCTCAACTGACACCTACCTAAATCTGCCACCCTCGCATTTACAACTTGGATAATACAAATAAGGATCTTCAGTATATGATCCCACTGCATTCTGATAACATAAAATGAGTGCAAAATCAAAACAGTCAAGAAAGGACCAAGTGGTACTGGCTATGTCATTTAGTTTCATACAAAGTTCACTAGCTATTAAATTTCATATTTAACTGATTCATATTAGAATTATTTTTCGGCACCACAGAATTTCTTCTGTGTTATTCCTGAGTGCTCCAGCAATCAAGTGCGTGGCCAGGATTTAGAGCAAGGTCACTGTGTAGGACATGGGAGCCTATCCAACAGACCCCACACAGGTTTACCTTGCCACACTCACCCACCTGCCATGCAAACATCATTTTGGAGAAGTTTTCTTGCCTGGAAGGCTCTTTACTGAACAGAAAGAATGTTTAGCACAGTACTGTCTCGCTCCTTTCAGTCCAGGACTAAATATGTGGCACCAGTYTCAGATCAATACTTGCCCTCTGTTAAAGTTTCACATGTCTAACTTTTGGCCCAGAAGGTTGATCAAGTGATTCAAGTACTTAACACCTCTCAAAGCTAGGAATAAAAGACAGTTAAGGCCAAACTGAATTTGCTGGCACAGTAATGAGGACAGAGCGAGGGCAAGAGCTCAGGAAAGCCGGGCTCGACAGTGCTGCTCCTAGGAAATGGGAAAGAGACGGCGGACGACTGCTTGTGCCCACTCTCCCCCAGTATAACTTGATCACGGCTCTGGGGCAAGCRACACGGGCAGTGGGGCAGTGGCCATTTTACTGACCGCCCAGCACCCTGCTGCCCTGTGCAGCAGCRTCCTTTTCCAGTGCATGAAGCTGCCCCAATGCCTCACCTTTTTTTGACGCGGCAACACTTTCAGGGTAATTGTTCTTGGAAAGCTGAAATCCCTTTCCCTTGTTTTGCTGTGCCACTCTGTTTTGCATCTTGTACTTCACTTCTGTAGTTCTTCTCTCTATTTCCCTCTTTTTCTTTCAATCTCTAATTTTTCGGATGTTTACCTACAGTTTTTTCCTTCCCTAATTTTCTGCTTTTCACTTTTACATTCACCGTGACGCCAGATCTGTTTCTCTTCTTGCAGTTGTTTTGCCTCTCCTTTCCCAGAATATCTTTATTCAGTTGAAAGACATGACCAAAAACCCATTTGGGTCCACAAGGATTTTTAAGAGCTAGGCTAGAGATACATTTCTTTTCGTGTCTTCATAGTGACATTCCTAGTTCATCTCCCCACCGATGTGGGGAGATGTCCCCACACTAGCCTGATGGCCCACACAAGTTATTGAATTTCCTGACACAATGTCCCCATGAATCAAGAAATATTGCTGAGCCCATTTTGCTGCTGAGAAAACCAGGGCACCGAGAGATTTCTTTTTTCCAGCGACAGCCACAGGATGCAAAGGATTCTGTAGCCATTGCAAACCAAAATCCTTACCTTCCAAAACCCAGTTTCAAACACATGCTTCTCCAGTGCATTTCGGTTCCTCCCAACACTAACACCTTCTGCTCACCTTTATTTGGAGTGGTGGCAGGAACAGTAGTGGAAGCTGCAGAACTTTCTCAGGACTGGCACAAATACGTTTGCCCATCTTGCATTGTCATTACATACGTATTCTTGGTTCTCACTCATGCATTCCAAACATTTTTTCTTCTTTCTTGGCTTATATAATAAAATTCGAGCTGTCATTTAGCACCTTAACATATTTAGGTCTTTTAATCTTTCCTCATTAATCAATTCTTCAGCATGTTAATCAGTTTGGTATAGTTTTCTCAGTTTCTTCTACTTTGCTGACCTCTTTCTCTGACTCAAATACTGTCAGACTCTAACCACTGATCATTAAAAGTGATTTCCAGATGCTGATAAATACTTTTGTCACTTATTGATCAGACTATTTCAATTCTTTCTTAGCATGGACCCCAGCAAATCATATTTAGACTGCAGCTAATTCACATCATAGTAACCTAACATGCGCCTAGGTGTGCCAGGAAGGTCACACCTTATTCAGTTCTGCAGTTCTTCCACTGTATCCATAAAATAATGCCGATTTTTTAATCCTGCTTTTCGCTTTTGGAATCCTCAAAGGCAAAAATATAGTATATTTCACCGAACTTGAGCTGTATTGCCCTGACAGCTCTCTCTATTCTGAATCAGATGGGTATTCCATTTGCTTTAAGTGTAATCTTCAGTTAATGAGTACTAGGGCTCTTGCCAATTATGCCCCTCGCTTTGAGAATATCCTTCACATTGTTATCTGCAATTCTTAATCAAAATGTAAAAGCAGATTAAAGAATGACATGTTTTATGCTGCATTTAATTGTCCCCACTGACTGGTTTTAGTAGTACATTATACAGTAAAATATTCTCAAACATTTTTGTCAAGGGGCTCTATAATTTCAATTTTATTTTGTTTTAATTTTTGCTACAGAAGCACACAAGTGGATGCAGCATACAGCTTGTCAGCCCACTAAAGACACACAGAAAGGGTCTATTACTTCCCTGCGCTGTGACAGTGTGTAATTCAGAATTGCATAAGCTTTTCTTTATTGCTATATTGCATTGCATTTCCCAGTCTAATTTTCTCCAGCCTTCTGCTGTTCTCGTACTCTAGTTTTGCATAACTTTTCAAAGTTTATTAACTTTCCATGATGCTGGATGTTGATTTCTATCATTATACAGTTAGCCTTCTCAAACATAGCCATATGCATTGTTATCAATAGCTATATTTCTCATGCTTGTATCATTACCAAACTGTCCAAACTTCATTTTCTTAGTTATTTTAATGACGTTTACACAAAAGAGACAGATTACATTGTTCTTGATCCATATTRTATATAATGCTTATAAGCACAAAAGCAATTACATTATCATTATGTTAATATGTAACTATATACTTCTTAGAAAAAAATAACTGTCAAGAAGGAGAAACAGAAACTGCGTATTTTTTTAACATGCACAGTGATTGTGGCATATAAAATAAGAATTAGGCAAGGTGCTAACTCTAACCTAATGCACGTTCAGGTTAATGAGAGATTAGGGTCTAGAATAGTGATATTCTTAAATAATAATATATTCTTATCTTGTTTCTCCACCAAAATTCAGAAAGAACTTCCAAATCTTGTGGAAGCCCAGTGTGTGTCCATTAACATAGTAATATGCTTTTTCCAGTGGAGYACATCTCTAAGTATTTGCAAGCCATGACTTATAAATGGGAGGTTTATTGGATTTCCACAACCTTGTGAAATCTCCTTTGGTGGATAATAAAGCCAAAATAATAAATTTCCATAGGAACTTGTCTAATATGATTACATTTGTGCCCAGAAATACGAGATTATTAGGGATTTAGACTGTCCGGAGCATCAGCTATCTTGCTCCGTGTATTTCTGTCTGTCTACTGGAAGTTTTCAAGGTAAGAACAAGACCCATTGGGTGAGCTGTAACGCCATCTGACAAGTGACAGCTGGTGCACGTTGGTGAGGGTGCACCTGGAAATATGGCACTTTTGACCGATGCATAATAGCGGTTTTGTAGTGAATTAGGATGATTTTGCAATGGCTTCTCCATTTAAAAAAAAAAAAAAAAAGCTAGGTGAACCAAGCATTTCCCATCAATCAGTTACACAACTGTAATAAAGGTCTGAATTCAGCTTCAATCTTTTTGACAAAGTGATTTAATAAGTAGTCCCTTAATATCAATAGTGAAATTTCTACTTGGAAAGATAAGAGATTAATATAACTTTTTGCAGGTAGCCAGATCTCTTGACTTACTGTAATTACATGGTTTGTTTGTATGCATCAGTGTCTCCTGTCCCAGCTTCCCCTCAGGAAATGTTATGCCTCTTCCCCTAGACGGATATATTGCCATGCAAATTAATTTGCTCAAAGACCACCTGCTTCTGACAGATTAAAAGTACTTTCTGTTTGAAGAGCGAGCTCCTTCTGCGGGATACTCCCGCAACAGCTCTGCTGGGTTTCAGTGGCCAGGCGCTCCTCTCCAGGTTTCCCTGGCCATCAGCAGGCTGCAGGGCTTGCCTTCTTCGGGCTGCTCTGCCACTTGACTTGGGCACAGATGACTGTGTCATAGGGATGAAATCTCATTGCCAAGCTGCCTAAATATCTGGAGTCCCTGTTGTCTCCTAACATATTCCGGTTTCCCAAACACTTGCCTGGAGCGTGGGGGGCTACCTTTTCCTTTTGAGAGGCACATGGCTGGTGTAAACACGTTCAACATACAGCATTTGCGTATGCTCTTGAAGCAGCATTGCTCTATATTTAATGGTCAGGGTTCTTTTGTAGAAAACACAGGCGGCATTAGGGTGCAGATTCAGTAGGTATTGGAGTATAGTATCAATTACACACAATTTTTAAATGTGGAACTTTCGTCTGTATCACAGGATGCTTCTAAGCTTGTAAAGTTCATATAAGTCCTTCTCCCTGCCCCAGGATATGTGTTTTGTGTCGGGAAATGGCACTAATTGCTTGTAAGTAGGGAGCAGGCTAAATTGGCTGAAACATATCAATCAATATGAAAGCACCGGCTAAAACTATTAAGTGAGATGCACTACATCTTACATAGAGAGAAATTATATGACTTCCATGCAGGCCCAAGAGATGCAATGAAATGTTATTTATATTTGATTATTTCCTCCCTCCCTGAAAGACATGGTGTTGTGGATACTGATGTGAGTCATAGTTAACTTTCAGAATATCATTAATCCTTTTGTTCTGCATCAGGTCACGCATGCTGTTGATGCTTGAGATGATGAAAGGAGTTTTACTTCACAAGACCCTGAACTTGCTACACTCCTTGCTTTTACAAAGGGAGAAATGGAATTGCATGAGAGCCACAAAAACTGCAGATTGCTCTAAAAAGACATATTTTACCAAAGCACTTTCTATGCCTAGTAGCATAGTATGTAGTGGACTTATTGTTGACATAGCGCTGGATATTTATGTTCCTTCTGGAATAGCACAACGTGATTCTGAATGTCGTGTGGAGCTTGACAATAGGATCGCTACTGACGGAAAGAGAACTGGTTCTGAACCGTGTTCTGAATGTAAATCTGCACACAATGAACTTTCACATGAAGGCTGAGGGGATAAGAGAAAAAAATTGCTTTTATTCGTGGACTTAAATTTTCTGGAGCATTTTTTAAATCTTTCATTGATTACTGACCGGTATCACTGAGATAACTCATTTTTAAAAGAATGTTTAAATGAATTTGTAGTAATGATGGTAGCATGTAATCCACTTTTAAGGCTCCATTCTTGGAATAAGAAATGATTCTGTTTGCTCAGCATAACGTTTTAAATTGAGCAAAAGGATATATCACAGTTTTTTAATTCTATTTTTATCTCTGTCACTTGAGGTGTTTGAAATGTGCATCATCTATATTACTTAACGTACATTACTTTAAAATACATTTTAGTACGCAGGAAAGTATGTTTTCCATATGGATGTATTAGATGATTTGGTTCCAGTTCCCCCAGCTTGCAACCAGCTTGCACCGCTGTGGATAAGAAAGATATTGCTTGAAATAGCTTCCTGTACGTACTGTCTTTTCACATTATACCCACTTTTAGCAAGAACCTATCCCTGGGAACAAGTGGTGGAAGGACTGCTAAAGTCTCCTTCTGCTGTACAATATCACAGTTCCTCCGGCATAACTGCTGCTGGGATGAGCTCAGAGCCAAACACGGTCAGTGTCGCTGAGGGGAAAATGTTTAAGCTGTTCTCACACTAAGAAACAAGAAGCTTTTGATTTGACCTCCAGAGTGCATATGCAGTCTGTCATAGCCTCATCACACATGAGGCTCCCACCCCACCAGGATGTTTTCCCTTTTTTTATCCCGGTCTCCACTTCCTCTTCCAGGACAAGACCCATATGTTGCGGTCGTGCTGCTCACACACTCACGAATGTGAAGAGGACAAGCTTGCTACCAAGAGAACCAGAAAGGACAAATCAAGAATATGTCTTGGAGGTGGATTTGGTGTCCTTCTCCTTTCAACACACACCTCTAGGCAGGATCAAAATCCACCTTCTATTTGCCTTCTGGGAACCTGCAGTAGCCAGAGCTGTCAAAGCCACATCCTCCACTGCCTTTCTGAAAACCCTCTCTGCAAGGCAGATGGTGGGCCAGGAAGGAAAAGGAAACTTCATCTGCCATGCAGGCCTTCATTTTTGGAGTTGGGAAGAGTCTGAAAGCTCCTCGTCGGGTAGCTTGACAGACCTCCCCACTCAGCTGAGACACTGGCCACTGCAAGGCTGGCACGGCAAGAAGTACCGCAGCTGGTGCTTACCAGAGCTGCTGGTTCTGACAAATCAGGAGAGAAATGGATTTGTCACATCCCTGATTTATTTCAGTTTACGACTGAAATGAAAGACACTGAACTGTGAGGAACACTGTAGTCATAGTGATGATGAACAGCACGTGAGCATGTATTTTATTAGAAAACTATTGCTGTACATGTTCGTTATTTGCTGACTGACTCCTGTAGGCAATAAACACTCTTCTAAAATATTGCTGTGTTGGTGGCAGGTTTTTTCTATACTATTTTAAGAAGAAAAGGTTTCCGTTTTCAGAATCTCCTCCCAACCAACATTTATGTGGACTTAGCTTTATGTTTTTCAAAAAGACGATACAACTACCCACTTGAAAAAACATCTGTTTCCCTTAAGTATTTAGGTGCTGAGTTGAAAAGCAGCTAACAAATACTTATGACAGATAACTAACAATCCCATCTAATTCTATCATATGCACTTGGACATCTAGGAAGAAAACTATACAGCTGATTTGCTTCCATTGTTCTGAAGACTATTGTGAGAGGAATAGAAAAAGTCTCCTGTTAATTTACAATATCTGGGAGGAATGATGTGCGAGATGTCTTCACAAGAAAGGATTAGAAATGAGATGAATTTTTAATAAACTAATTTTTATTTTTGGTTCAAAAAGTTCTTATTTTTATGGCTAGACAAATGAACATAAATTACTAATGTTGAAAAGGCATTTTTCCACTAGGGGAGAGAAATAAAATAATCCAGCACTACAATAGCATGATGTTGCTGTTTCAAATGTCTTATTATCAGTTTGAGCTATCTGACTAATGAGATACAGCAAGAGCTTTGTTAGGGAATAGATAATCTTTTTAATATTACAAAAAATGTAATTAGACAAGGAAATTTAATATGAAATGAAGAGAAATGTAATATGCGTAGGCTCTAAGACATATTTATGAATTTGTTGACTTGTAAGATACAAAAGGCCAGTCTCGTCTAGAAAAAAACCTGCTGCATTTGGAGATAAATGTGCTGCCCCCATCAATGTCCTGGCTAGATCCAGATCTGGATCTACTAACTACTGTTGGTACCTGCAACTACTGTATACATTGTGCATACTAATACACAGACTACTTCAGAAAAGCTGATCTTAGAAGGGTAGGTACAAGGAAATTTAGGAAGTTTAGGTAAGTCCTCAGACTAGGATATGTTTGGCAATATTTTACTAACGCTTCCACATGCTCAGAAACCTAGTGGACCCTCATGCCTGGCATCCAGCAGTTTCCAGATCTTGGGCCTCTGGAAAACCTGTCCAGCTAGTTTGACCTCTAACTGACGGCTTGCTGAACTCGTCTGAAAAGTCCAGTGCTTACAGTCTGCTTCATTCATCCATCTAAACCAAAAGCTGTGACAAAGACAGTTCTAACTGTCACAGAAATGCAACTTCTGTTACAGCATCTTCCCATCACCCTTCAATTGCTCCTAACTTTGGTATACTAATTTGTTCTGGGTAGTAATGTTCCAATTATGCTTTCAGCACAGCAGCATTTTCTTTTGAAGTGAATCAGCAAGCTCTGTTGTATTATTTTAAACTCTGTATGGTAAGGCAAGAAGTGGTGAGACCTTTATTTAAGATAACCAGCATTTTTCCATTATAAAATGTCTTGCAGCAGTATTTATGGAACTGTGGTTTCTCTATGACTTACCGTCTGGCACCAGGGTTGGCCTTGAGTCAAAAAGCCAGGATCCCTTCTGTGGGCTTTATAAAAAACAGAAAAGGGCAAGTTACCACCTTCCAGGCCCTGGCATTTTCCACATATGATTTGTTTTGTCCAACCTGAAACACCGGCAAAAAACCCTTAAAATGCTATAAAACCTACTCCTATGCTGTTCCAATATTTCAAGATAGCATTGCACGTGGAGGAGAAAGAGATGCTGATCAACCAGCCACTCCTCTGTCCCCTCAGATCACCAAAATATTCCTTGGTCGATGGGAGATGTGCCCTGAACTGACTATGCACAACGTACCTGCTCACTTCACAGAGGACGTAGCAGTGCCACATCTGTAGCTGGAGAGATGAAAACTTGGTGATGAATTGCTGAGGTCAAGGCAGGTCACCACAAAGGCTATGTTCGCATTGGCAGGTATCAAAGACCAGCGAGAGCAGATCTGTAAAGCAGCTGGTTCTGAGGACCTTCCATCCTTGCAGTACACGTTTGATGGTGTCTTCCTTCAGCCAGGTTTAAGTTGGTCCCATGAGCTGCACACCTATTGGCACCTGGACTGCACCTTCCAGTTTAGTTTCATGCAAAAGTAATCAAATTAATGTGTTCAGGGACCCCTCCGTAATGTGAATCAAAGCATGATTATTAAGGAGGATTAGGAAATGCACTCCGGGGCTGCACGACTGATCCAAACTCACCTAAGAAGGTAGATGCACTCACAAGAGAGTAAATGGCCATGTTTTCTGTGTCTGAAAGGTATCATTTGTCTCCAGGGAGGTTTGCTGTGTTCTGCTTTGCAGGGAGTTGTGCTTCCAGGAGGAAGATGATGAAAATCCAATGCTGGGTGAAGAGCTGTGGCTCTGGTGCGTTGCTGTTGTTCCCCAGCTGAACTGAAGTGCCAGGGAGATGTGGAGGAGAAGTGAAGAGAAGGCTAACATACTGATGTTTACAAATAAATGTTACATCTTAAATTATATCAGTCTGAACATTTGCTTTACTTAGTAAGTATTTGTTAGTAACACAGTGGATGAACCCACAGAAAGCAAAAGGCATAACTTCCGAGCTTTGCTCTCTCTTTCTAAGGCAATAATAGGAAAGGGACGGTGTACTGCTATGTGTTTAGAGAACCCTGTTAACTCCTGCACCCTTACTGATCATCTTATAATGTAGAATTGTGTAGCATAGTTGTATCAATTTATCTTTTAAAGAGTTATAGAATCATAGAATCATAGAATCATTAAGGTTGGAAAAGACCTCTAAGATCATCGAGTCCAACCATCAACCCAGTACCTATGCCCACTAAACCATGTCCCGAAGCACCTCATCCACACGTTTTTTGAACACCTCCAGGGATGGTGACTCCACCACTTCCCTGGGCAGCCTGTTTCAATGCCTGACTACCCTTTCAGTGAAAAAATTTTTCCTAATATCCAACCTAAACCTCCCCTGGCACAACTTGAGGCCATTTCCTCTCGTCTTATCACTTGTTACTCGGGAGAAGAGACCAGCACTTGTCTCTCTACAGCCTCCTTTCAGAGCCTCCTTTCAGATAGTTGTAGAGAGCGATAAGGTCTCCCCTCAGCCTCCTCTTCTCCAGGCTAAACAACCCCAGCTCCCTCAGCCGCTCCTCATAAGACCTGTTCTCTAGACCCTTCACCAGCCTCGTCGCCCTTCTCTGGACACGCTCCAGCACCTCAATGTCCTTCTTGTAGTGAGGGGCCCAAAACTGAACACAGTATTCAAGGTGCGGCCTCACCAGTGCCGAGTACAGGGGCATGATCACCTCCCTACTCCTGCTGGTCACACTATTCCTGATACAGGCCAGGATGCCGTTGGCCTTCTTGGCCACCTGGGCACACTGCCGGCTCATGTTCAGCCGGCCGTCGACCAGCACCCCCAGGTCCTTTTCCGCCGGGCAGCTTTCCAGCCACTCTTCCCCAAGCCTGTAGCGTTGCCCAGGGTTGTTGTGACCGAAGTGCAGGACCCGGCACTTGGCCTTGTTGAACCTCATGCAATTGGCCTCGGCCCATCGATCCAGCCTGTSCAGATCCCTCTGCAGAGCCTTCCTACCCTCAGGCAGATCAACACTCCCGCCCAGCTTGGTGTCATCTGCGAACTTACTGAGGGTGCACTCGATCCCCTCGTCCAGATCATTGATAAAGATGTTGAACAAGACTGGCCCCAAAACTGAGCCCTGGGGAACACCGCTCGTGACCGGCCGCCAACCGGATTTGACTCCATTCACCACAACTCTCTGGGCTCGGCCGTCCAGCCAGTTTTTTACCCAGTGAAGAGTACACCCGTCCAAGCCATGAGCTGCCAGCTTCTCCAGGAGAATGCTGTGGGAGAGAGTGTCAAAGGCTTTGCTGAAGTCCAGATAGACCACATCCACAGCCTTCCCCACATCCACTAGGCGAGTCACCCGGTCGTAGAAGGAGATCAGGTTGGTCAAGCAGGACCTGCCCTTCATGAACCCATGCTGGCTGGGTCCAATCCCCCGGTTGTCCCACACCTGCCTCGTGAGCGCCCTCAAGATGAACSGCTCCATGATCTTCCCYGGCACYGAGGTCAGGCTGACAGGCCTGTAGTTCCCCGGATCCTCCTTCCGGCCCTTCTTGTAGATGGGCGTCACATTGGCAAGCCTCCAGTCATCCGGGACCTCCCCCGTTAACCAGGACCGGTGATAAATGATGGAGAGCGGCTTGGCAAGCTCCTCCGCCAGCTCCCTCAGCACTCTCGGGTGGATCCCATCCGGCTTGTTCTATTAGAGTTGTTCTATTAGGTCTGATCATCATATTTCCATTGAAACCAGAGCCCTGCTAATGGAACTGTGAATACATGGCAGCTGTGGCTAAATCAACCTTTGAATTTGAACTAACTATTCCAACACCTCTCAGTTTGAGCTCTGGCCCCAAGAAGATCACACAGGCCCAGCCCTGGCAGAAATGAACACCATCTAGGGAACTAGCATTTATCAGTCACCACGAAAAGCCTATCTGAAGTGGAAGTTCCCTTTCACTTGAAGCAAAAGGTTTCACAGTCCAACACAACACCTCACTAATGACTCTGGCTAATATTGTGAGATGCTAATTATGAAGATGCCTATGTGGTATACTCATAATTAGTCAGATTGCAAAAAGTAAGTAGATATATTCTCAAAAGACCTGTTCGTACGGGGCCTGGATGACAGAAAACCAGCCACACACACCCTACATAAACATTTATTTTGCCATTTGCCTGTATAGCATCGTCCTGGATCAGCAGTTCCTTTCTTTAACTTACCCTCTCTCTGCCCTTGAACTTTTTCAGTTGTTGGGCTCACACACTGAAGTCTATTTATTATTTCTCTTATCATGGCACTTTGGGAGAGAACCACGGCCTTTCATTCTAGCGCTTGAAAATCAACGTGAAAATATTTCAAGCAGAAATCAATCTCTTGTTTTTACCGCTTTTGGGGTGTTTTGGCCTTTCAGGGTTTTAGCAGAGTGCTGCCTGCAATCGTCTCCGTAGTTTAGCAGCTCTCCCTTCATGATGGCAGTATCATATCTGAGCCAGTTTTAACCTGTGCTCAATTTTTCGGGTGGTACATTGCCACACAGACAAAAAAATCTAATCTCGGTTTTGACAAAATACCTATGGGATGACAAAATCCTGCAGATGTGCAGGACGATTCAGCTTTTTCCCCACATATTAACTCTCTTCTCAAGACGTGTGCCAGGCTATGACACAAATGTAAACATCTCTCTGGTACCAGCTTCTGCAAAAGCTTTTGAGGTTTGACTTTCCCGAGCAGATCTGAACTTTACTAGGCTCTTATATAGAAGCTGCATAAGTTATTTAATACCTATATTAAGGTAACTTAATCATCTTGAATTTTGCTTATCAACTTCAGGTAATTTTGAGTTTTACTTATCGATCGTAGGATACTTGGGCTATAACGTGCAAGTTAAAAATACAGCAAGACCAGAGAATTGGAAAGAAATTGAAAATGTGTACGGGGTGCAGGTGCCCAGGTGCTGGTGGGGGGGCTGCAGGGGTGCCCTCTGTGAGGAGTGGCCGGGGCTGCCCGGTGCCGGACACAGCCGGTTCCAGCCAGTTCCAGCCGGCTCCAACGGCCCCACCGCAGGGCACCGCTGTGCCCCACAGCCAAGATGGTGGTGCCTCAGGGAAAGCCTGTGCAAGAAAGGGCTAAGTGCTGCCTGGCAGTGAGGAGTGAGGAAAAATGTGAGAGAAACAGCCCTGCGAGCCCCGAAGGGAGAGCTGAAGGAGGGGGAGGAGGTGCTCCAGGCGACCCAGCAGAGAMTCCCCTGCAGCCCCTGGAGAAGACCATAGTGGAGCAGGTGTTTCCCTGCAGCCCGTAGAGAGGACCATGCTGGAGCAGATATCCACCCTGCAGCCTCTGGAGGACTCCACACCGGAGCAGGTGTATCCTGAAGGACTGCAGCCCATGGGAAGGACCCCATGCTGGAGCAGAGGAAGAGTGTGAGGAGGAAGGAGCAGCAGAGAGGAGCTGTTAGGGACTGACCGCAGCCCCCATTCCCCATCTCTCTGTGCCACTCAGGGTTGGGGGGGAGGTAAAGGAGTCGGGGATGAAGGAGCAAAGTTGACCCTGGGAAGAAGGAGGGATGGGAGGAAGGCATTTTAACTTTTGTCTTTGTTTCTCACCATCCAAATCTATTTTAATTGGCAATAAATTAAATTAATCTTCCCCAAGTTGTCTGTTTTGCCTATGATGATAACTGGTAAGTGATCTCCCTGTCCTTATCTCGACCCATGAGCTATTTCAACCTATTTTCTCCCCCGTCCTGTTGAGGCGGGGGAGCGAGAGAGCGGCTGGCTGGGCGGCTGGCAGCCTGCCAAGGTCAACCCACCACAACCAGCAAGCATCCCTGTCTGACTAGAAGGGGGCAATCAGAAAATTTTAGGAAGCTGAGAGCTAAATCATATGCTGTCATGAAACCTGATGACTTCTGAGTTCATGGGAATTTGATGTTGCCCTGAGCCTATGACTGGAATTACAGGCACTCTGTATAATCCGACTTCTGATAGCTGCAGAGCACATAATGTATTTTAAGGTGAAATAAAGAATATTTTAAAGTTTACCAACTGAAGTTCAGTTGAAATGTTTAGTGTTTGTTATAATAAACATTTTGAAAAATTTTAGAAAATTTAGGGGAAAAAGCTTGCAAAGGCCCTTGGTAGGATCAGTCAGTTTCCAGCTGAACTGAACTTTAGATAGGCTATTTCCATTCTTCTATGACAGAAGGGCTCAATAGTCATTGATGAGCTGTTTGTGACTTTGTGAAAAATTCAAGAGCAATCCCTGTGACAGAACTGCATGGACGTGACTGGCAGCTGGGCAGAGTTGGAGCAGACATGGCTCAGTAAATCCTCAGCGGTACGACGAAGCAAGCCAGCAAGTGCCAGACCCCTCGAGGATCCAGCTGCACACCAAGTCCACCGCTATTCCTCAACACATCATCTGGGAAGCCACTCGTTGCCTTCTGTTTGTGAACTACACCTAGAATTTCTGCATCTCACTGTCCCCAAGTAAGCAGTATATATCCTGTAATTGCTGCCCTTGTTCCAAGGCCTGACAAGATTCAGACTCAGATTTTAATTACCACACACACAAAATATGTTTGCATTTGTTTGCTTACTTTATACTTGACAGTGTTGCAGCTACACTGGAAATCTAACTTTTATATTGGTTGGATACTTCTGAATCTTCAATGCTGAGTCTGAAAAATTACAGTGCTTATGCGTGAGTCATCATCAGTTTTATGATTTTAGATCAAAGAAAGCAAAACCATCTGGATTTTGTGGCTTCTGTGACTTACAAAATTTTAATAAATCTGAAGTCAGTTCATGCACATATTTTAATAAAGTTATATAGGCTTCTGAGGGTTCTAGGTCATATGAGATGCAATTTTCTTTAGCTGTTTCCATCTTCATATTTCAGAAACTGATATTTGTGTATAATTCTACTTAGATGAGTATGCCTTTTATCCACTGTATATATGGAATATCAATCATCTCTGCTTTCAGTGGAGGTAAACAGTTAGGAAATTTTCTGTGGACTGACACATATGACATTGTACGAACAATCTCTTTCGCATCCTGTCTAAAACAAGCAATTTATTATGAAAATATAGATATATACAGTACTTTTTGTGAACTGAGACATAACAACACAAATGTATTCCAAATTCAGGGAGATAACTAAGTACTTCTAGCCACATGCAAGTTGTACATATTTTGCAGCTACTGCAAGACTAAGACACTATTCGTCTTAACAAATGAGAATGTAGTCCACAATCAATAAAGAGTGTGAAAAGATTATTGATATCTGAGGTTAAATTTTGACTGTAGTCAATTGTTCCACAATAATAATGGCCTTTTCACATACTTCCTAAATGAAATCCTGTTAAGCAGGCAAGAACTAGCAAAGAAAATAAAAAACCTCACATTTCTATTCTGGATCAGTATCAATAGTTGGTGCCAGAATATAACGTTAGAATGAATTGTTCTCTAGTGGATTTCATGGGAAAGAGGAGTTTCATAAACATTTCCGGGTTTGACTTTTTTTTCTTTTTAGTTATCGTGAAATTCAGAATTTAAATACAGGAAATTTTATTGCATAAGTGGACAAGTTGTTACTGACTGCCATTTCTTCTGTCTAAGCCAAAATTTAGCTTCTCAGGGCTCAGCTGGTAATTAGGACCAGAATTATACTTAAGTGTACAGCTACACTGGTAATTTAGATCAATCCTGCAAACCATTTCACATGCTGTTAAGCCATTTCTTTTCCATGTCGCTCCTTAGTCGTAATCCACATCATTCTTCTGGTTTTTGGACCAGAAAATTGTTTTAGTTTCTATGAATTGTTCTAGTTTCTGCTTTCGACCCCATCCCTGGTAATGGGCAGAGGAGAGAAAGTGGGGTGCTCAGATCAAGTGTGGTACCTGATATTACCAGTTTACCAGTCATGTGGTGCATGGTAATCTGGCTTGACAAGAAAGCAAGCTGTGTGGACACATGAAGAAAATTTATCACCGTAACTGCCCAGGAGCACGTTCCTACCCCAGAGTAAATCTGATACGCTTTTACAAAGAGGCAAACCATCTCCTTTTTACCAYGAGGAAATAACATGCACCAGGGTTGCTGCCATGGAGCAGTTGATGCATGATGATTTCTTATCTTTCAGCAAGTTGTTCCTGGATCTGTAATTTCCCCTCCCAAGTACAGTAGCTGCTGTTTCCTGCAAGTATCTGCAAAACCCAGTGGAGCAGCTGGGTCCATCCTAACACCAGCACTTCTGCATGAGACTGTGGGGCAGAAGGCTTGAGAAATGAAGAGGACAGGATTGCCGGCAGAAGGGAGGAAGGCAGAAAGGATAAAGAAACTAGAGTGTTGGCCAGGAGGCTGTGTAAAATGGAAGAGCAGGCTAAGAAGTGAGGTGTATGCAGTAACAAAGAATAAAGGACCCTTGGGGCTTGGAACTGTTGAAGTGGTAGCATGCAGCTGGAAAACAGGGTACGGAGGTTGGACAGCAGAGTGGTAAGGACTGGTATGGCTTCTGGTAGCCAGAGGGATTGGAAAGGGATATGAGAGCTTCAGAGTTGGGATCAAAGCAGATGGTGTTACAGCGGGGTGTTGTCAGACACCTATGTAGAGGACTAAACAGCTGGGCATATAAGTAACTCAAAATCAGTCTAGCGTTCTCTTATGTACATTGCTTTCAGAAAACAGATCCTACATCTCTGGACAAAAATGGAGCAACGCAGATCTGTCCTGGTAGCTGGAACACCGCTCTGGGGGTCAGGGTCCTCCATGCGTTCTCCCACACAGTGTAGCTGTGCAACCTTGCTACAAACTCCTCTGGGATGGGACCTTCTTGCTCCCCTTTTTGTCTATCTTTCATGCTGTTTAACTTTGCGCAGAACAATTACATACCTCCTGGGCCAAGGAGAACATTCTCTTTGTGGAAAAGACAAGTTACATGCTGTCAGCCAGAGCATGGCACTGGACTCTGGTGTTCAGCTCTCTTGTGCGGACTATAAAATTTGTGGTGTTTCCCCAGGTTTTGAATAAAAGAGAAAGCACAACACCCTCCTTTTACAGCCCTCTGAAATGAAAGGCTCTTCTACACTTTTTTGTTTGTTATAGAAAGGGCTCAGGCACTTAAAATTAAGGTTAAAATGTTCCAGGTGAATGAAACCCTAAATCCCTGCAGTCCTGTGTTAGGTGGCTAAACGCTAAGGATAGTGCTACTTAAGAGACTTCTGTGCTTCCTACTAACTAGGTGAAGTGACTCCCAGTTAGAGTGCAAGCTTTTGAGCATCCTGACCTTAGATACCCATATCTCTTCAAGGAAAGAAAATACACTATGTAGAAGTGAGGATCTTTCTTAGCAATTTTTCCTAGCCAAGAGTTAGGTATGTTAGTTACCTAATGAACATCAGCAAGTAATGTTCGATGGGTGGATGTCCTTGAACTGACAGCCCATGTTGCTGCATCATTATGTTAGGCACCAGGTCCTGAGTCTTCCAGATAAGATTGGCTCTTTTGCAGGCCGTGCGCTTTTCAGTCTCCATAACTGCTGTTGTATGAAAAATAGCACAAAATATTTCAGATTTATAGAGAATAATATTAGTACTTCAAAGAAAGAGAACCTTCACAATAAAAATGTCTCTATTAACATTTTAAAAGAAAAAATTATACACTTGAGAGAACTGAGTAGCCAGTTATAATGGCTTTATTAAAACTCACAGCATGCTGAACTCACAGCTTAAGAAATGAGATCCCTGCTAGTGTTTACAGACATTAGAATTTTTTAATGAATATGAAGAATATTTTGTCTCCATACTAAATGATTAAAAACAGGGCAGCTACTGTAATGAAACTGCTAAAACAACTGTTAAAACATTTCAAGGAACAAATGTAGCCACTCTTTTACTCCTTTGTTCTTCTAGTGATGGCAAATAGGAAATTTCAAAGATTCTTAAAGAAAAATAATATTATTTTTTTTAACCTTAAGTTACATGCAAATCCACAGTCTTATGTAGTGATGTAGACTTCAGTCCGAGATCTAACATCGAATGCCTCATTTAGGACAAAATTGAATCTAATCTCTCRAAAGATGCCAGTTAAACAACACACGTATTTCCACATGCTTTCAAGGTTTTCTTACTCACAGCCCTTTTTAAGCATCCTTTTGTCTTTAAAAGTATAGCCAGACCTTAAGCATTTCCTGCCCAAGAATAACCTATATGAACATTTAAAAGTGCTGCATCTTGCTTTCCATTCCATGTAATATGACAGTAAAGGTAATAACCTTTTCTGGAGGCAATGGGAAGGTGCATATCTGTGCGGTGGTGAGAACGTTCTGACAGCATTGCTGAGCTCGCCTTTGCCACTAGTTTTACACAATTCTCATTTCTCTAAGACGTATGTGCATAGCCTAGCAGTAGAATAAATCTAAGGCAGGCAAGCAAGAAAGTACAATGTGTTTTCTCTAACTATACTATTAATCATTACACAGTCTCTGTTACATTGACAACTGCAGCATAAAGTTCATTTCTTGAAGATGATCACCAGCTAACATATTTTTACAGATTTTTCTTTGATAAATCTGCTATACTTACAGGCTACATGTTTTAAAACAGGGCCAAGGACCATTCATTGACCACGTGAGGTCAAATGACACAGCATGCTTTGTCTCCAGATGACTCTTTCTCCCCTCCCCAGAGCGGCTTTGTCTGCATCGCCTTAGGAGGACTGTCCCCTTGCACTCCCATCCCTCAGTGTCCAGGCATTACCTGGTAGGAAGCTACTTAGCAGAGGCCAAAAATGTGCTAGGAGAATGTAACAAACAGTTCGGATCATCTCAGGCCAGTGCTCAAGCCTGTACTCTGGCATTGTTTCATTAACTAGTGTAGATGTGGCAGTAGTAACTTCTGGAAGGAAAGTCCTCCCAATGCTTCATCTTGAATATTTAGCATATATCTATGCAATGCTTTCCCCCCTAATTTTTGAATTAGTTTCTATCACTGTGAAAGAACTTAGAATCATAGAATCATAGAATCCTTAAGRTTGGAAAAGACCTTTAAGATCATCAAGTCCAACCGTCAACCCAGCACCCATGCCCACTAAACCATGTCCTGAACTTGGATCAGACTAAGATGAAATGGTATATTTCCGTGTTTCTTTCAGTACTTTAGTCATCCTAAAGCAGACTTGCCTGTCTAATATTGGTCTCATAATGGTGCTGCAAGGTATTATGGCTTATACGGTAAGGAATTTGAACACATGTCCCACTTCATCTTCAGTCCATTCATACTCCAAAAATGCCAGTAACAAGAAATCATGTAGGAGCTTGAACTTCGCTATCACGCTCTGCACATTGCCTGATGCTTGAGCCCGGGCCCCAGTGTGTTTTCTAAGAGCTGGGTATTAGCCAAGCAGGAGCTCAAATGCTGGCTTCATCTCAGGGTTTATATATGTCCTTACAAAGACATGTGAGGACATGAGGAAGAACGCATTTGAACGTGCTCAGAGATTGTTACAATTGGTTCACAGGTACTTCAGTAGTAGCTAAGAGCTAACTGCTTTTTACTCTCTCAGCAGTAACACAGGGTTGTGTCAGGGTCTGAGTAAACCCAGACYGGCATTTCCACAGCATGCGGCATTTTGGTTATCACTGGGCTGCTGCAACCACCTCTAAGAGGTCTTTGCAACCAAATGTTAATTAGATAAGCTATTAGGGGCAGGAGCAGCATATGCCATTCCCTTATTTCTGTACTAACTGATCCCAACCATACTGAAGTCACTGAAGGTCTTTTTATTGATATTCAGTGAACTTTGGATCAGACCTTGGGTATAGCTCAGTTACGGCAGACAGTAATGATATTATGCTCTTGTGATGCTGTAATATTATGCATTAAGTATTGTAGACATGGTGTATTAGTAATGGATACTGTTCTGCACTTTCCTTTCAACCAAAGTATATATATATAGCAAACACTGCATCTGGTTTGCCCTGCTTTTTCTCATTTCCATAATATTCCCATGTCATAATAGCAAAACTTCACAATTCTTTTTCAAAGCCTGCTGGACTTTCTGACTCCATGACATTTATTGATAACAAAGTGTTTGTGTTGGCTGTAGTATATCTTTTGTCAATTTTAAATATTCTGCTTTCACATTTTGTGTTCTGCTTTGTTACTTTCTTAATGTTCACAAAGTCTGCTTACTTTACAGTATTCGATATATAGATCTTGCACAATATTCCTCTTTTAAAATTCTTATTATATACAGATTTCTCTCCTCTCCCACATATACTCTTAATTTTCATCACTGCTGTCAAGCTTGTCAAGAAAAATAGTCAAATCTGAACCAAGGATTCAGGCTGCAGATATGCTGTAGCAATATAGCAAGTCACATTTTACAAACATTTTCTTAGATAGAGGTAAGCTACAGCTTATCCTATAACGCTAAAGGGATTTTGATCTGCTTAACCACTATGAGGCATGACAATATGCATTGTACTGCATGGTTATGGCAGAGCACTGCTATATGCCCCTGCCATAGTAAGGCAGATCACAGATTACTGTTGAAAAGGTAGGTATGCTATGTACCCTAAAATCCTCATACTAACTCAGATTGCTCACTAGCCCCACTAAAGGATGTGCAGGAGATGGTTTTCTTCCGCTACCTCAACTAGGAAGACCTAAAATTCTCTTTCTTACTCTGCTGCTCTCAGCAGAAGAGAAAAAAAATAGCAGATTGCCCCTTTGTGTTGCCACTGCAGCTGCTTTTAGAGGGAGAAGGCTTGCAAAGCAACGCAGGAGAAAGTGGGTAGGAAAGAAGACAGCGAATGCTGTGCTGTGGATAATGTCGGATGATTTAATCTTTGGCTTAAACYTTTAACATCATGTTCTTCTTTGAACATGTTGCAGCTGACTCCATGGGGAGTCCTGCACTGAACTTCTCCATCACTCTGCTCAGTCCCACAGTGTGTGGCATCCTTGAAGAAAAGAGGGCTAGAATGGGCAATGTAGAAGACAATCCTTCCAGAACCTCAAATGCATGTGTGTTCCAACTTCTGGTAAAAGAAAATATARAGTATCACTACCCATCCAATGCAACCACATCTCCTGACCCTCTGACGATGCTAGAACAAGTCAAAATTAGGAACTGTTTTTTTCGCTCACCTGTTAAGCAGAGCAGTTCAGGTGCTGGTCACAGGTCACAGGTTTCTGCTCAGTGTTCCTTGATGATACTCAGGCACTGAGTCTGCTCCAGGTAAAGGAAATTACATTTCTAAARGTTACCACTGTTGATGTCTTCTTAGAAAAGTTCATTAAAACATCACCTTCATTAATCTTTTAATGAACTCCTCTGGGCTTTCTCAAATAGAACATGTATCTTCTTCAGGAATTTATCTCTGACCCAGTATATGGTCAGAGTCAGTCAGTATAAATCAGTTTTCTTTCGCCCTAAAAATGTTATCCTTTACTTTTCTTACTCTCTTTATTTTGCTATGTTCTGATTTAATTTTTGATATGTAGTTTTAAAAAACAGAAATAACAGCTATATAATTCAGATACTTTCAAACTACACTGGTTTATTTGTCTTTTGGGGTCCCCCTATAATTTTAGTAAGTTTGGGGGTAAAAACTATACTCCTCAAATTTCATTTTAATTATTATATTGCAGAAAATATTAAAGAACAGTAGATTCATCTCGTAAAATGACTTAATTCAAGTTATTTTTCAATTCACTGTTTTTACAGAGCTGTGTTTGGAGGGCACAATTAGATAAATACATTTCTTCTGCTGTGCTACAAAAACTTGAGATTATTCAATTTTTGCTCAACTGAAATGCAAAACCCTTTGCAGTGACTAATCAGGAACTAGATGGCACTTTCTTCTTACCCTCCCTGCATCTGCTATTTCTTTCTTCAGATAATTGATAGAACGGATGGGGTAAAATCAGCTGTTCTTCAGCAACACTATTTTTCCTGCTTAGAAGCAGAGAACATGGGTAACTTGTAACTGTTCTTATTTCTTTCCCAGTAATCATGGGACCATGTATTTAAGCCAAACACGTACCCATTACAACAGCAGCCCATCGGCAGATGCCAACAGGCAGCATATTAACTTACGCAGGGATAATTATGTTTAACCAATATTAATGGGTAAGGAAAAACTAATATGAAGGTTGATGTGTATTTCGCAATGCCAATCTTTAGCCTGTCAGTAAAAAAACCCTATAGTGCTGGACTGCTGCTGCCCTGAGGAAGCCATAAAAAAAGTTACTTCAGGAGGGAAAACAAGGAGACTGGGCCTTAAAGAGCTCATGGAAAGAAATCAAACTGCATCACCCAGAGGTGGAAACATCATGCTCTGCAGTATAGTTCTTCCATGGAGACAGGGATGATAGAGATCTATTGCAAATGATCCCTGGTCAAGTGTCCAAGTGTGGCGGGGGAAGTTTCCACTTTAACCACGGCCATCAGTCAATCTGTCTTGGTTTATTAGCTTCATAACTAGAGAAAATAAAAGTGCTCATGTAAAGAGATAGTGAATATTTCTGTCTAGGATTTATGAGCTTTTTCATGAAAAGGAGAAAAAATACTATTTTCTCATCTGAAGAATCACTTGTCAATTCTCAGAAGTATAATGGGCTTGTTCACTTGGATATTGTGTATTATTTAACTGCTGGTTTGTTCTACATAGGTATATATATATTTATACAAATATATACATAAATATACATGTGTGTTATTTATATGGGCAGCATTCCAGATGTAGTTAAAGATGTTTTCTACAGAGCAAAATCCATTTGATATATTCTGAGATTTCTTTGAAATGAAAGAGAGAAGGAGATTCCACCACTGAATATTCCAAATGGTCAGGTTAAAGGGCTTATTTATGAACCAACTTGCCAAACATCTCATTAATCACATGTGCTAAGGGGTTCTTTATTAGTACTATGACTAAAATTTTTCAACAGCTCAGTTTTTCAACACATACCACAACTGTGTTGTGACTTACTAGTAATAACTGCTATTATTGCTGTAATGTGAAATCACCTGTAGTGTGGTGGATACACATGACGAACATACTAAAGTTCTCAAAAAACTGATTTGACTGTAATTTGTGAATTTATGCTTCAATTTATCCTACTAGGTTCAGCAATCACTGATATAGGCCAAGACCAAATTTAATCTAGTCCTTGTAAGAAAATCCACTTGTAGTCTAGGGATATAAAGGATTATATTAAATAAAACTTAGAAAAATAAACAGGAGATGTTACAGAAAAACTGTGATCGTTAAGCTGTACTACAGCAAATGATGAAAAATAAGCTTTAACACCAAAAATATTCAGTGGTATAGTCACACAGAAAAAGAGGCAAAGAGAGAGAGTGTTTATTTGATATAAATCCAATTTTATTTAGATATTTCCAATACCTGGCCAAATGAATAGTCTAGCTAAGATGACAGACACCAAAAAAAACCCAAACAAGGTACAAAGGGGTAACTCTTTGGAGAGACAATCTCTATTTTCATTTCATACCTTTCTTAGCCCAGATAAAAATTCGAAGCTCTCAGACACATCATTTTAGATTGTATCTGGACAATAACCTGAAATGTATCATTGAGTTTCTATTTCATTTGGTCACACACTTCATATGTGAAAGAATAATCATTCTGACTGTTTCTAAACAGGAATAGTCCAATAATGCTTTGCTTCATTCTCAAGTATTTCACAAAAGGCTTTACTTTCCTTGGTGTGGAATTACAAATATTGAGTTTATGGCTGAATTCGGTCTATTTAATGAGTTTATATGACCCATTACTACTTATTCAAGTCCTGAAAAACATAGTGTTCTAGAAGAAAGTGTTCCACTCTGCAATGAAAAAAATGCATACCTCAGAAATGTATTATTACTGGGCAGAATCTGCTATCAGGATGCTACAATGCATTTATAAATAATGCATGAAATTGCCTCATTTGAACTATTTCCAGACCTCTCATGGTGTCAGAGTCCAACAGTCTCTCACCAAGTTCTTTTAGATATTCCACACAAGGAGGGTTTAATGCTTTAACACCAAGTTTACCCATTTGATACATTTGGCGTTACATGCCACTTTGATTTAGAGCGTGAGACAGCAATATGCTGAAATCACAACACAAGCATAATATAGCAATTGCAACATACAGTTAAACCACTAGAGAAACRGCACGCCCATTGCTGGTCCCTGTGTGCTCACCGTCACAAAGCACATCTACTCCTTTGAAGTGTTCAACAGCATTTGCCACGAGACCTCTTGACTTTTCCTTAGAGGTCATGGTAGACTATGACTCAGGAAGCTGCATACTGTTCTTTCTCTGCAAGGTTAAACTGGTACATTGAGGCTTAAAAGCATGAATTTTCGATTTTTCTAATTTTTTTATATTTGACTTTTCAATCCAGTGGTCCTTTCACAWAGTTATCTCAATACCATTTAAAATTTACATTGCAGTAGTACTCAGAGGAACCAAATACCTTCGTAATCTCATTGTACTACGGACTGTCTGAAAGCTTATTAATATACATTTCAGGTCTCTAATCTTAGAGAAGAAGTGACTAGGATATCGATTACATGTAGGCCATATTATGCTAAATGTATGCATTTGCTTCCTAGGCACTTTCTTATTTTTCCTTTTGCAGAACTTTATTCCTCAGCACAGGCTTTCAATCCAGTATATTTGCAGAAGTTCCATTTTTCTAGCTCGCTGGGCTATCAAGATACATTATTTCTGGAAAATTACCCATACTTTTCAAAGGAAAAGTTAAAAACTAGGAAACCTTATTATTTTTTAAGGACCCAGCATTTTTAAGCAATTCATAGTGCAAATTGTATCCTTCAGAAAGATACATTCCTTAATACTCTTCTTGGTCTGSGTCAATTCTCCTCATACTGTAAAGGCTAGTCAGGACTCTACAATTTCAAGAACGAATCCTTAGATCAAAGTTCAGTGACTCCAACCAATACTAACCCTGCTTCAACATCACTCGCCACCCAGTTAAGCCAAGTGATGCCACCACCTGTGACCTCCAAGACAGCCTATATTCCTCAGTCTGTGGTAGTCTCTAATCTAGACTAACTTTCACTTAAACAGAACAGAAACTAAACCTAACAAGCAAAGGTCCTGCTGCTGCATTTGTCCAAGTGAATAGAAGTTAAACCTAGGAGCTCAATCAAGTTCCTCTCTCATGCAGCCCTCTCTAGCGCACCTTTTCATTTGTGCAGCTCAATGATGATTGTTTTCAACACCTTCTTATCTTCTGGTTTGTGGTACACCATTCTCATCCATAGGTTTCCTTTCTTGGCCCCCATTTCAATTAAGCTCTCACAGATTTTTCTTCTCTAACAATAGTTTTGTCTTCTCCCAAGTTCCACATCTTTATCTGACAAACTTTTAAATTCATCATGAACAAAAGCTGAACTCAGCATCTTTCACCTAAAACTCTTCTCCCCACTTCCTACTCTCTGTATCTAATGACAGGGTCACATTTTTGCTTTAAACACCATACTGGTGAAAATCAGGGTCAAAACCAGCAAATGGAGACAGTATTGAATTGTATAGGAATTATCAGCTCCAAATGAGACATACTATGGAAACATAGTAGGTATGGGTTAAGGGCAAAGATTTAGGAGTTAAACTTCTGCCCATTTCACTGAGTCACAGAGCCTAGGGAGGGCTGAGAAGGGAGAGCTGGGAAGCTGCCCCATAGCTACAGCTCTCCTGGGCTGTCTCCGAGACACAGGCGATGTGGTCAGCCCAGGTTTACAAACTCCTGGCCTTTGGGAGGTGGCAGACAACCTTGTGATGCCTGCCAGCCCACTTCTGGTCTACTGGATTGCTACATGATAATAGAATAATTTACATTGGAAGGGACCTCAGGAGGTCATCTAATCCAACCTCCTGCCACCAGCTGAGTCAACTATGAAGTATGGCTGGCAGAGATGCACTTTGCATCCCTCCCCTTCGCCCATCCGGAAGGTGGAAGGCATTCTGGTCTTTTTTCCAGGCCTCAGAAACTGCCCCTGCTCCACCAATTCCCTCCTGTTGCCCCACGACCTTGCAACGACGCTTGAGAGTGTCCCTGCCAGCGCTGCAGGCCAGCCCCAACAGCAGTCTTGGAGGCCTCCCTGCCATCCTGTGCACTGGTGGTATTGTCCAAGTTGCTAAAAGCAACTTGAACTCCAGCTTCTTCACTTGTGCGCATCATCACGCATCATAGTAGACCAGCATCCTAGGCGACCAGCCAAGTCAACTATTATGAGGGCAAATCAGGCTGCTCAGGGCTTTATCCACTTGGGTTTCAAAAGTCTCCAAGGATGAAGACTCTCACGGCAACATGTCCCAATGCACGAGACTCTTCATGGGGAAAATGGTTCTCCTTACATCAACTCTGAACCTCCCTGGTTTCAATTTATGCCTGTTGTCTCCCATTATCCTGCCATGCACCACTGAGCCCAGCTGAACTCTATCTTCTTCATGACCTCCTCTTAGCTATGGGAACAGTGCCCCCAGAGCCCTCTCCTCAGGCAGAACACCCTCACAGGGCACATGTTCCAGCTCCTGCCCACCCCAGAGGCCCTCCACTGGACGTCCTTCAGTTTATCCATGCCTTTCTTGTAATAAGGGGCCCAAGACCGGACGCAATGCTCTGGAGAGGGTCTAACGAGTGCCAAGACAGATAATCACTTCTCTCCATCTAATGCCTATACTGCTGCCAATACAGCTGGTGATGCTSTGGGCTTTCTTTGCTGCCAGGCCATGCTGCTCCTCATGTCCAGCCTGCTGTCCACCAGGACTCCCAGGTCCTTCTCCGCAGAGCTGCTCCCCCACCATTCAGACCCCAGCCAGTATTCTCGCAAAGGCTTCTTTCCTTCCCAGGTACAGCACGTGGCATTTGTCTTTGCTGAATTTCACAATGTCCGTGCTGGCCCATCTCTCCAGTCTGTCTGGGTTGCTCTGGATAACAGCCCTGCCTGTGAGCGCATCGATCGGTCCCCCCTATTTGGTGTCATCTGCAAACTAGAGGATCAAGCACTCCGTTGCCTCCTCCAGATGTTCAACAGCACAGTCCCCATGACCGACCCCTGGGGTACTGGACTCCAGGGGCAGTACAATCCCTTCACCACTCTCCTCGGAGCCCCATCCACCAGACTGGTGTCTTTCTTGTGGTGGGAAGCCCCAAGAGTGGAGCCAGCCCCTCAACTGTGGTGTCACAAATGGCTGAGGAGAGGGAAGAAGTCGCTTCCCTTGCCCCGCTGGCTCCCACCTTGCTCCCCACAAGGCACTTGGAGGCACCGGCTGAGCCTGGGGGTGCCCAGGCGCTGGACTGCATGGCTGCTCCTGTGCTGTGGGCACCAGCCTCCCCTTCTGTGCGACATCTTATGTTGTCAGACAGATATAAGTGTTAAAAGTCTCTGAAAACTGAAAGAATCCTGGTAAACATAAGTCATGTAAAATGTAGGGTAAAACCCACACTAGATAAATAAGACAGACATCAATTATTTCAACTATGAAGCTTTAGGAGAGCACATAGTCCCCACTCATTAGCTTGAGGGCTCACCTGTGACCTCCTAGGCTGAGTGAAAAATCCAACATGCCAGACTGCATCAGTTTTCTACAGAGATGCTAATTCATGTCTGGTTTTCCAGGAAATTTCACTCTTTCTTTCCACRCAAGCACCTAACCACATTAAGTCCAGGCTGTTGTCTCCTCTGTCTCCCCAGTACTGGTGGGGTTTACCAATTCAGAGTCTGAACCTGGATATGGAAAAAAAATTACAGAAACAAAAATARCCAGAGTCTGATTCAGAAAAGAGCAAGGTCCTGAACTTTTTTCCAACAGGTCAGAAATTCCATGCAATGCCTATATAATCTTCCTTACCAAAATTTCTCCAAATCTTATACATTTCCATGAAAAATTTTGGCTTTGATAAACAGAAATTTCTAACGAAAATAACCTATTGCTGTAAATGCAGCCCGGCCTTTCTTCACTGATTCCTGATCAGATTCTAAGGCTTGCAATGCTTTCATCTTACTGTTCAATTAAATTAATGGGTCAGTCCCCAGCTCCATTACAGACTGAACAGCAGTCAGGAAATAGCTGGACTCCTATAGCACTAAGCAGGTCAGAAAGCCAAGAACAAAGTTGTACGAGATCCAGAAACAAGGCAATACCTGTTCCATAAATCCACTAAAGACATAGCTAATACTATCAATTTTATATTGAAGATGACTCCCATAGTCAGTGGCAGTACAGAACTCTAAGAGACAAAAAAACCCCACCTACTTCTGGCTTGCATCCTTGTAGAGACTGCTGCAGGTGCTGCCACTGGGTTGATCCTTGCAAGCATATACAGAACAGAAAAAGGGCAGCTCCCAAAAGGAGCTTTTTTAGGGTCTCCTGTAGGAGTTTATCTGTATCATCTCTCAACTTCAGCCCTCTTGTCTGGGGCAAGTTTCAAAGGCTGTTTGTATTCTGGCTGAATTCACAGTATAGTAGGTGTGGTGCAAACACAAAGCAGCATGCAATACCTGCCTCAAAGAGTTTACATTCTAGYCTTCAAAAATTTAAATAACCCCCCAAAAATTCAAAGAAAGCTTGAATCAATTAGACTGTTGTGAAAATAATGTAGGACATCACTCTTTTTTAATAACAGAGACAGAAACATATCCCATATTTGCCCTTAGTCTCTATGAGTGCAACTTAGTGGTTCCTACACTGGTCACAGCATGTGAAAAGGATCCTGCCTACAGCCCTCCTCTCTGACCTGGGAGAATCTTGCTTGAAATATTTACTTAAAGGAAATTGAAATGCAGGTATTTTCTTCAAATTAATATTATTTTAAAACTAATTGGTGATGTTAGTGCTATTTTTCCCCTTTAATTAACAATGTATAATGCAACTTTAACTACAGTTTAATTACATTATGAAGGCAGAAGGTATTTTCTGAAAGCTCTTGAAGTTTTCTTCTCTTGCTCTTAGAGAATTAATCCCATTAGTATTAATGGTTTATCTGCTTGAATTCTTTGTATATTATTATGAGAACTCAGATCAAAGTTTAACTAGTCTAAAAAAATGTAATGCTTGTAAATTAAACATGTTCTACTAAATCTCAGAGACATTAAAATGGAAAGAGATGTATGGAATTTCAATGTGATTTTGGCTAACCGTGTTAGACAAACTGGGCTTTTATTCACCTTAAGAAAAATGATCAAATTTCTCAAATTGAAAATAGGTAGTATGCTACTCTCAGGAAAGATTTTGACATTGACAGAGGACATCTCTTTCCTGTCCAGAAAGGAAGGTGTGAAAGCATTCCTATTTACACTTCTCAAGAGAATGAGATGATTCTTCTCCCCTTGGCTGCAATAGGAAAGACTCCTCTTCACCTTAGCTCCTTGGCRTTTAGGTTTAGATGGCCACATGCACAGCATTCTCTCGAAGGGGGGCATCAGAGAAGTGGCTTTTGGTGTTGGCAACTCCTTGACGTGAATGATGCAATTCACATCTCAAAGCAGCTGTTTCAGGCTATCTGTCAGCTTAGGTAGATAAATTTCTTCGGTCATACATCGGTCATGGTTCCAATTAGTCTGTGGGCTAGAGATCCACCTGTACAGAAAAAAAGAGAAAAAAGTCCACCCCCAAAATCATGACATTCTGATGCAACTATCTAACTTTCAAAAATAGTGCAAAAGGTAAGAAACAACAGATCCTAAAATTCATTTTGACCTAACCTGCAGAGGAAACTCAAACATCCACAGCAGGGTATAAGCAGGCCACAAGAAAATCCATTACATCCCCTCAGAAGAGAAATTTCAGAATAACCACCAGAGGCAAAAGACCAGAAACACATTGAGTTGCAAATGCGACTCTAATGACAATTTAAATTTCCTTTAAATGTACAATGTGCAATTGCCTGTTTTGAATGTATGTGTGCATTCTGAGTGCAAAGTTCAAACRCAAAGGTTGAGCTGCAGAAGCAGAGGAGTAAAGAAACAAACACTGGAACTCTCTCAGACAAACACTGTGAAGTAAGCCTACCTCAGATTCCCTAGCTGAGATCAGCTAATGTTAAGAGGAAACCGGCTGACCGGTGGAACACACTCTCACTTTGACTACTGAAATGAGAAGATCCTGATGCAGTTTTTTGAGGAGATTGATGCAAATGAGTGGCTCCTACCAGAGCTTCTCAAAAGCAAGTCCTATGAAAGAAGCTGAAAGAGCTCCATTCTTTCTTAGTGTATGCAAAGGGAAAAGTATTATTACAGAGACATTTATSCAGAAAAAACAAACTTTCCCTCAATTTTTCTAGACACACTTGAAGAGCAATTGCAACAAATATGAATTTGTATTTCATGGAACAGTAGGCTCTGACAGAGGTTCAGAATGAGGACAGGTCTTTTTTCATGCAGTCAGGATTCCCTCCAAATTTGATTCCACTTCTGAGGAGCTTCTGTGATAAACAATGCTGGAAGCTGGAGCAAGAGATCTGAGTAAACTCTGATGACGCCCTGCCTATTGAGCACCTCAGTAAAACCGACTGACTATGGATTAGGTGGGAAGTATCCTCCACAGGAGAGGGGAGAAGCCTCCAAAGAGGCATGTAGGCAGCTATGACTTTCCATGTCTTGGTGGAGTCTCAGTCTCCTTGTAAGGCAGGAAGTTCTTACAAACCCTGCCTAAAGTAGTGGCATCCACTTTCCCCACATTTCTGAGTACACAAATCATCTTAGTTATTTTTAAACAGAATACTTAAACTTACTGACCCCTGGTGAATGCGTAAGTGTGACACACAGACAGACTATGGTAACGGCGGGGTTTCAAGCGTTGTTGGACAAACAGCTCATTCGGAGTAGTCTGCTTGGTACCTGCTTTCTGATAGTACTTCTGAGTAACGCTAGCTTATGGATACCTAGGGTAAACCCTCAGGAGAATTGACCTTCCTCCCTATAATTTCTTTGAGACCTCTGGGGAGACCCCAGAAGGTAATTTGCAATTTTCCTGCTGCCGAGAATGGCTTTGGAAATGTTGCAGTACACATCCAGGCAGCCGCGGGGCTATAATGGTTTAGAATAACTCGAGATTCAGTGATGCATTTTTGTTTAAAATTTCTTAAGCCAATTCAAACTTTGTCAGCTTTGAATGTTTCTAATTTAACACCTACATCACTATCCTATGAGAAATAAGATGAAAAATGAAATGTAGATGGAATTTATAAACTCTCAGGTAGTACAATAGTTCCCATCAACAAATAGCAGAAAAACCTTTACTGGGTGTATTCAAAACTATACTGAAGGAAAAGGTTAAAGATTAAATTTCCAGGCATACAGAGTTGATCTTTTCCATTTTCAATTTTTGTGTAATTTGATTGATACATATTTCCTGGGTTTATCTTATATATTGCACATACTTACAATTCTGCCTGTGTCTGTAGTAATCAAGGTCATAACTATCCACAAGGGGTCTCTAAATAATTAGGGTGGATAGTTAAAGCTTCAGTGAATCCAATACAATTGAAACCTAGAGCAACTGATCTGCAATTTGATTGCATTAAAAACTATACAGCATGTATACAAATGAGGTAGTTTACAAAATGAATTAACTTCTTATAAATCATGGGAGCACTAAAATAAAATCTTGACTCTATAAACTTAGCACTGCTGATTTATATATAGATGTGATGAAAAGACAAAATAAGAAGCTAACTAAAGTATCAGCTGAGTATATTTAACACTTGCAGATGACACTGCAATCATAGTAAATACACAAACATTTTATCTGGTGGTGGCAAAGAATAAAAGAAATTCTAGAATCATAAATGCAACTTAMGATTACTTGCCTTGTTTTAAATATCAGACATACATCACCTGAGATTCAAAGTGTAAAACACGAAAAGCATAAGGCATAAAAAATCTATGACATGTTTAAAAACAAAAGCAGAAGCAGCAATGAAAACAATCAAGAGGACTTTATTTTTAATTAAACACTGAAAGAAGACAATAACAAAGTTTCTGTTCATTTGTGAATGGCTCACACACTCAGGTAATCTTTCTGGCTTCTATGAACAATCTTATTGAGCAAAATTCAGCCAAAGAAAGTGATTAAATAAATATGTGCTTGTACAAACTGTCAGTGGCAATTGTGGATTCAAGTGAGAAATGTAGAAAGTGACTCATAGACACTACTGAGCTGCAAGAAAGAATTACTAAATTCACACTGGTTGTTATTTGACTTTTCTGAATACAACTTCTCGGTATTTTTATTACAATAGCCCATTTATCACTTGCTTTCCCTGCACTGCTTAAAAACTCGTACTTCTATTTTTATCTTCACTCTCCCCAAGCTACGCTCCAATTTACTAGTAAGGTTATTTGGAGATACCACTTCTAGTCTTTAATCTTTGAGAAATCCCTTCACCAGATCATCGCCTTTCTACAACAGGGACTCATAATCATTGTACGTTATTGAAATGAGAAAACCAGGGCAGACAATATTGATTTTACAGATGTTTGAATATAGAGGGAAGTACAGAACCAGATTCACAGGAGTACTAAGGCTTTGAATTTATATTTAAAAGCTTTATTTCCTATGAAACCAGGGAGTGGCTGGTGTTAAACTAGAGCCAGGTATGTAAACATCCATAAGCACTGAGGACTGTAAAGAATGTAGGTTATAAGATCTGGGCCATCTCCTCAGACCTTCTTCCACTTGTACTGATTTTGCCCATGTAACACTGAAATGAATTACTCTAACTTTTGTCTTAAAATTGCTTCATGTACAATTGCTGTATGATTATGTCCTGTCTCCACTGTCACTTTACAAAAGCCATACGATTATTTAATCTTTTCACCTTCGCAATCCAGGTTTGATCAAAGCAACACGTTTCTGAATACTTAGCATTTTCTTACTGAAAGTACTACAAAACTTAAAACTTGTGTTGACTAAAAGCAACATCCCTATTTCAGCCCTTGTCTTCCCCCTCCATTTACCAGAAACTCAGACACAGGCGCAGTTTCCTTTCCAATTTAACCTTTTGAGAATGTCAAAAGAGAGAATAATTTATACTTCTCCTTGAGTTACATTTCAGAAACTAGCTTTTGAAAACAGTTCACTGAAGAAACTAGTCCTTACCTTTCAGAGAGAAATAACACATCCTTTTCTGTTATCTAGGAAGTTCAGACTACAATACTCTACGGGCTCCCTCGGTCTCTTATTTTTTTAGCCTCAGTCAAAGCTAAACAGAGATGGTCAATCAAATGCCTGGTTAGCTTTTACAATAAAGGCAAAAATAAAAGACAAAGGGTCTTTAGTACTTCAAGCTCTGGAAGCTGAAGCAACAAAAAAACTAGGAAGAAGTCAACTGGATTTTGAATTTAGTGAATGAGATAAAGTTAAGTCAAATTATGATAAACACTGAATATCAAGAGACATTTCCAAATAATAAGATCTATTAAAATGTGCATTATCTTATGCGTAGGAAGAAAAATTTCCACCAATGTAATTAAACCTTGACTAATATGGAGAGAATGATGTCTGTAGATGCAGAAGGATAATATAACTTCCTCATTTTCCTATGTGAATTAATTYCTATATTTTAAGAATGTTTTAAAAATACAAATGCATACAGCCTGCAAAACCCATAAATCAAAAAGTGTGAGGGCAAATACCGTGAATTCAATTAGGAGTTTATATTTGTCTGGCTGTATCTTAGTTATCAAAACTGCTACAAAGTCTGTGCTGATACACTACTGGTAAAGAGAAATTGATGGCTATTTAAGTGAAATTTCTGGAAAATAAGCTTAATTATTGTAGTATCTTTCATAATTCCTTGAGAAGATGAAGTGGGTGAAGAACAAGCCTCTAAAAAAGTCAAAGAAAATTCTGATTTTTTAAAAAAAATATAGCTGTTACCAGCATCTGTTAAGTACTCACAAGAAAGATCAGAAGAAACTTAAGAACGAACAAGAATGCAACTTGGTCTTCTATGAGAATAAGCAGTTAGCACTGAGTTTCTGGAAAAGCATGATCTTGTCACAAGCTGTCTGGAGACCTACTACTATCTTCCACATAGTTATGGCAACGAGATGTTAGCAGATGTTTCACTTCAGCACACCAATATTTTTGAAACTCTAACCCTAAAAAGGTAGAGAAGTGCATATCTGGACTTTCAAATGCATGTGTATGACATGTGTCGCTCCCATTGAAATCTATAAATTAAGCGTCCATGCTGCTTGGACACTTTCGAAAAACAACTTACTGCACCTCTCTCAATCTCTCTGTGTCTAAAAGTAACTGGCAATTTATCCATAATCAATTCTGTAGGCCAGAGTACATAATTTTAAATGAGAATTACAAGGTTTAATTAAATAAAACTGAAAATTATTTGGTGACCTCAAATGGGACATTCCAGAGAAGAAAAATATGTTAAGTATATCAGACAATAAAGCGCAAGTGTAGAAGACAAGCTACATCTTTTCAGAAGTGCCTTTATGAATAGCAAACTTAATTGGTAGGAGCAAGAAAGGATTTCTCAACTGGTGAGTTTTTGGCCAAGAGTTAAGAATTTTTATAAGTCAACAGCAAACTGGTTTTAGCTCATTCGTTAGCTTCTGAAAACTTGTGCAGCTTTTCTAACATGATGAATCTGCTTAAGTAAGGGTTTAGACTAGTTTAAAATTGCTTTGGTTTGCGAATAGCCTGTTTATTTAGATATGAACAATGTTCCAAACATTCGATACATATCATTGCCAATATAAGCTGCGACAAAAGGGTTTTTTATCTGCTTACATTTCACGTAACTTTTTGTAATCATTTGCTGTTCTTTAATGTACTTTCTGCTTCTGGGACTCAAAATGCTGCACAAATTCATCTTACATTTTAAATCTTAGTAATCTTTTCAACATTCCTATCTCCCAGAACGACATTTACTACATTTATGGTGTTCGTTTCTATATCGTATTGTTTCACAACTACTGGACTGGTAACTAGCAGCTACACATTTGGTTGCCTTGCTGTCGCAGTCCGAATACTTTCTTCCTAACTTTTCCAGGTATCACTGATTTAACATAAAAATATATTTAAGGGAAAACTGCATGCATCTTGTCCTGTTATGTAAAGCAGCACAATGAATCTCTAGAGGATTTGTTAGGTACAGAAGTGTTTTTCTGAAGAAAGCTGCACCCTCATGACAGTAAACTGGCTGTGGTCCTGCTGAAAACAAGCAGTGGGATCTGCCTACAAGTGATTTTAACCCTTGTTATAAGGCTGGTCTGCTGTATTCACATCCGTTCATCTGCAGAACTCCCTCGCCTACTTCTTGCCAGCCAGCTTCAGTTACTTTACAGTGATCCTATGCGTTAAATATATCAGTGTATGCCATAAGCCCCTACTGCCACAATAGCTCTACAGTTTCTTGATGCCTTCACAATGACTATGAAAATCCAATCCTATCATTTGGGAAATCTACTCTGTATTCAAGTTATTGTTATTGCAAGTTTATTGACCAAAATTTTGTAATGCTACCAGACAGAAATTGTTCGCTGTGACGCATGCACTGACTGGTGTAGCTCAGATTTATCTAAATGTCAGGTTGATTTATAATAGCCTGGTATCTCTTTAATCTTTTTTCTTAATTTTTTCCTATCAGTAAACTTAGCATCTTGGTATTAGAGGAATAAATATTAGTGGAATATAAACTAGGAAATCTGCAGAGGTTTCTGATGCCGTTAGTTTAAGATCGGAGATTAAATCGGTAGATGTTCTGATGGAGTCCTACAATGATTAGGTATTGTATCCACAAAGAGGTTTCCAAGCCATGCCAGATTTACTTTTTTTTTTTCCTTTTTAAAGGTTTGTTTATACCTGGCAAGTCTTGTTTTAGTGGGCTAAACCACAAAGAACCTTTAAGTAGTGCTCTCCYTGCATAACTTCACAGGTGGCTTGTGTCATCCTAGATGACTTCTCACTCGAGCTTGTATATATTCTTTGTGAAGTAAGAGACATTTTTATTAATAGGGAGAGTAAAGGGTACAGATCATAGTGAAGACAAAAAGTAAGGTACACAATGAATTTATTACTTGATCAGTTCCTGTGCCCCACAGACTTTCTAAAGAGGAGAAGATTCATTTCGTCCACTATCCATTCAGACTTTGAATTCTGTATGGAATGAAGATTCAGGATACCTTCTTGATATGCACACAGTGATATCAGATGTCAAGGGTTTTGGCAGGAAGTGAAAAACCCTGATCTGTACAATATACAGTACATGGAAAAAATTATGATTCCTGACAGTTTGTAATTCTGCCAATGCTATAGATTTTTTTATAATGGCAGTAAAAGGCACCTCTCTAACCCAAAGACTCTTTCCTGCTAAGCTTCCAAAATGTGCAGCTAATCATGATGGAATTGGAGCTGTTAAAGTTATAACCATTTTTTTTTTTAATTACAGAAAGCACTAGACAAACTGAGTTAGAGGSTGCTATTCCTTCTATCACAATGCCTATACAATAATGAAATAATTATGTCAAGCCATCGCTTTTCAAACAAAAATATGCTTGCAAATTTTGAATATATGGTTCTAAAAAACAATCTATATTGAAGATCGGAAATGCAGYGCTTACCTTTAGTTTGGTAAGGCATCAAAGACTTATAAGCTTCTGTCTTGCTTCTAGACTAAGGCAGGAATTTTTCAATAAATTCTCTTTCTGGAAAAAAAAAGGGTATCCTCTTTGTAGCCACCCTTTAAGTACTGGGATACCGTGATGAGATCGCTCCGAGCCCCCTCCTCTCCAGGCGAGAGAGAGACTAACTCCSTCAGTCTTTCCTCACAGGGCAGGTTCTCCAGCCCTTCGGTCATCTTCGTGRCCATCCTTTAGACCCTCTCCTGTCAGTCCACGTCCTTCTTGTGGGGACCAGAACTGAACAMAGCACTCCAGGTGCGGCCTGATAAGCACTGCGTAATTGATCTTGTGAATTTTACAGTTTGGAATGGTCTTTATTAATGAAGATCTTTTTTGCTGTGGCTTCTAACCCTATTTTTATGATATAAAATTAAGGAAAATATAAAAAATTGCTCATTTAAATCAATGGATTTTAGGCTTGAGAAAAGATCTTTGGGAAGACAGGATATGCTTCAAAGGAAACRGTAAACAGTGCCACTTATAAGACACAAAAACTGCAATTTATATAGAAATATACAGAAAGAAAATGACAACAGAATTGAGAATTGCAGATTTGGATCAACACACACTGTATGACAGCAAAACTGTCTTGGGAGCAAAAAGGTTGAAAGGAAAAGAACACACCATCAGACTTTCTACATAGTGACATCATAAATTGTATAGTTGTAACAGTAGCACAGGGAATGATGTTTTTAGGAGAAAGAATTGTTAGCTATGTTTTTTTCTATGATTATAAAGAAGAAACTTTCAGTCAAAATAACTATTGCAAATGTGGTTAAAGACACCACAAATAAGCTGCTTTTAGAAGATCTATTTGTAAGAAACAAAGAAAATGGAATTTTAGATGTTAACACTAGAAAGCTACTAAGGCTTTTGCAAGAATACAGTATTCAAAATATTAAAGATTGGCAGCAGCTTTTTTTCCTTCTCTTCGGTAGGTAATATGTGTCTTTTTTTTCCTTGTTCAGAAACATACCTTCAGGTCTGAAGCATTCATTATCCCTTTACCATTTTTAAAGCTGTCAAACCTAGCAACTCTTCTGCCTTTACTTGCTACTTATCTATTTTCAAGGAAGATGGTAGACTTGTTTAAAGTCTCTGCTTGTCAGTTCCTAATTATAAGCTTTTGCCTTGTTAAAATGTTTGTATACATGTTCTTATAAGTATTTACTTAATCCAAAAATTATTATTTTTTCCACCAAAAAGACCCTAAATATGAAAACATTGTGTCCAGAGTCTGTAAAATTTAGTTTTTGAAAATAATGTTCAAAACATCTGTGGAGAGACACAAGGAATATAGAGAGCTTAAAATCCTGTATTCTAAAAATTAAAAGACCTTGCCAGGAATGAATACTAACAGTATACTGAATGATATGATGATTTTGCAGCTGCATTCTCAGCTGCCCATAATTAGAATGAATAGTACATATATATAGAACAATAATTATTGAGAATCTGTCCCAACATTGTGCCTCAGCTTCAAATGAACAACATCCTATGTGGACTTACTAGAGTATGCATTCAGGCACAAAATTATCATCATAGAAAAGTGAAAATTAACATCTTAAAGTATGAGTTACTTCATGATCAACAATGTTATTTACAGTAAAATTTGGAAAGCTAAGGTATTCCATAAATAATACTATATTCTAAAATGCCATTTGGTTGTCATTATTCTATTAGCAACAGAGTTTTCTCCCTCTTCCACTTGGTAACATTGTTGTATATGACTTTATATTAGTAAGTATGAGAAAGACGGATGTCCACARCCTGCTATTATGCAAGTAGGCAACCAAAGACCTCAGGTAACTGAGTGGCTACCATGGAGAAAAAGTTAAGAATAATGTATGCCTGTTTAGAAAAGGCTTGATCAAAAAAGCCTGCGGAACAAAGCTGTCTAGGGCCCAGGAATACTATCAGACTTCAGTAGTCAGGTTAATCTCAGCTTAATCTCCTCTTACTTATTTTATGCTTTCTAAGTGARCGGTCTGATCCATCTCTATGGCTACTTAGCAAGCAACAAGTTTTTGACAAGTTTTGTGACATTATTACCATCACCCTTCCCTACCCCTCAGTTTGATTATTGACTAAGGCACAAGATTAATTTCTGTTGCCAGGAAGCACAACATCAAACACTAGGGCTTCCACTATTTTGGTGCTGGAACAAACTTCCAGTAATAATGACTCAGTGGTTAACCCCTTCTCTTGCAGCTCACGTAGCTGACAGGAAGATCTTACCTATAGTCAAGAGGATACCGCCTCTATACTTATCTCATACCTTTACATCTTCAACCAAATCATCCTAAGCCTCTCAGCAACACATTTTATACGTATGTATGTATGTATATATGTCTGCTTACTTACATATTTGACTGTGCAAATTGCTTCAGCTCACAAACCTACTAAGCATACTTTATAGTATGTGAAATGGACTGTCCATAAAGAAGTTTCTTTTTTATCTTTGTATAACCTTGTGGGCACATGCAAGCTAGTTTTGCCRACATATGTGTGACTGCATTAGTATCTGGCACCAAACCTGAACTAGTAAGTTCTTTGAGAAGACTGGAGAGACAAGCTCCAACTCAGTGACTTGCTAACGTGGTCTCCGGCTTTTGGACTAGAGCGGACTTGTGCTGTTTACTCAGAACGTAGAGAGCTTGTTCATACCTGCCATCCATACAACACCGTAACTGTGCTTTACAAAGCTGCCTACAAACTAATTAAGCATTACTAATGCAACTGTTCTTCAGTATTACATCTTACATTGTTGGACTTCTCCTTTATCCTTACCTTCTCTCCTGCCCAAAGGAAAACCAGAATAGAATAGAATAGAATAGAATAGACTATTTCAGTTGGAAGGGACCTACAACAATCATCTAGTCCAACTGCCTGACCACTTCAGGGCTGACCAAAAGTTAAAGCATGTTATCAAGGGCATTGTCCAAATGCCTCTTAAACACTGACAGGCTCGGGGCATTGACCACCTCTCTAGGAAGCCTGTTCCAGTGTTTGACCACCCTCTCGGTAAAGAAATGCTTCCCAATGTCCAGTCTAAAACTCCTCTGGCGCAGCTTTGAACCATTCCCACGGGTCCTATCACTGGATCCCAGGGAGAAAAGAGCAGGACCTCCCTCTCCACTCCCCCTCCTCAGGAAGCTGTAGAGAGCAATGAGGTCGCCCCTCAGCCTCCTTTTCTCCAAACTAGACAAGCCCAAAGTCCTTAGCCGCTCCTCATAGGACATTCCTTCCAGCCCTTTCACCAGCTTTGTTGCCCTCCTCTGGACGCATTCAAGGACCTTCACATCCTTCTTAAATTGTGGGGCCCAGAATGGCACACAGTACTCAAGGTGAGGCTGCACCAACGCTGAATACAGCGGGATAATCACCTCTCCTGACCGGCTGGTTATGCTGTGTTTGATGCACCCCAGGATGTGGTTTGCCCTCTTGGCTGCCASGGCACACTGCTGCTCCACAGTGAGCCTGCTGCTGACCAGCACCCTCAGATCCCTTTCTGCAGGGCTGCTCTGCAGCCACTCCTCTCCCAATTTATACTTGTGCCCAGCGTTACTCCATCCTAGGTGCAGAATCCAGCATTTTGACTTGTTAAATTTCATGCCATTAATCGTAGCCCAATGCTCCAATCTATCTGATCCCTCTGCAAGRCCTCCTATCCCTCAAGAGAGACAACCGCACCTCCCAGTTTGGTATTGTCGTGGTTTAACCCCAGCCAGCAACTAAACACCAAGCAGCCGCTCGCTCACCCCCCACCTCCAGTAGGATGGGGGAGAGAATCGGGAGGGCACATGAAGGAAAACCCACAGGTTGAGATAAAAACAATTTAATAATGGAAATAAAWMAAAGTAGAACAGTAATAACAACAATGCTAACAACAACAATAACAGAATATACAAAACACGTGATGCACAATGCAACTGCTCACCCCGACGTGTTCCGAATGAACCGTGCGAGACGAACCCCCCCGAGACCCTCCCCCCCCGCCCCCCCAGTTTTATACTGAGCATGACGTCACACGGTATAGAATACCCATTGGCCAGCTGGGCCAACCGCCCCGGCTATGCTCCACCCCAGCTCCCCCTGCACCTGGCAGAGCATGGGAGGCTGAAAAGTCCTGGTGCAAGCACCACCCAGCAACAACCAAAGCATCAAGGGGCCATCAACGTTCCTTTCCTTACCAAACCCAAAACACAGCACCCCCTCCAGCTACTGGGAARAGAGTTAACTCTGTCCCAGCCAGAACCAGGACAGGTATCATCAGCAAACTTGCTAATGGTGCATTCAACTCCTGCATCCAGATTGGTGATAAATATGTTGAACAGAACTGGCCCTAGAATTGAGCTCTGAGGAACACCGCTGGTGACCGGTTGCCAGCCAGATGTAGCCCCATTTACTACAACCCTTTGAGCCTTGCTCTTTAGCCAGTTCTTCACCCAGCGCACTGTGAACCYGCTCATCCCACAGTTGGACAACTTGTCCAGAAGGATGCTGTGAGGGACAGTATCAAAAGCCTTACTAAAATCCAGAAAAACTACATCYACCACCTTCCCTTCATCCACTGGGCAGGTGACCTTATCATAGCAGGATATCAAATTAGTTAAACAGGACCGCCCCTTTGTGAACCCATGTTGACTGTGCCTGATGATTGCATTATTCTTGAAATGCCTTTCAACAGTACCCAGGATAATCTTCTCCGTAATTTTTCCAGGAACTGAGGTTAGACTAACAGGTCTGTAGTTTCCCGKGTTTTCCCTCACGCCCTTCTTGTAAATTGGAATAACACTGCCCAGCTTCCAGTCAGTAGGAACCTCCCCAGACTCCCAAGACCTTTGGTAGAYGATCGAGAGGGGTCCTGCCATAACATCCGCTAGCTCCTTCAGTACTCTGGGATGAATCCCATCAGGCCCCATGGACTTGTGAACATTCAGCTGATACAGCTGGTCCCTTACAATGTCAGTGTCCAGAAATGGAAATTCACTGTTCTCACACTCGTGGTCCTCTGACTCAGGGCACTGGGCAGCCCAAGGTCTATCAGCATTATTAAAGACTGAGGCAAAAAAAGCATTGAATGCCTCTGCTTTTTCTTCATCCTTATTAGTCAGATGACCGTCCACAACAAGGATCAGTCCAATGTTTTCTTTAGACCTCCTTTTGCTATTAACATACTTAAAAAAGCCCTTCTTGTTATCTGACACAACACTGGCCAGTTTCAACTCTAACTGAGCTTTAGCCTTTTGTGTCTTCTCCCTGCATTTACGAACCACAGCTCTGTACTCTTCCTGCAAAGCCTGACCTTGCTTCCAGAGATCATACAATTTCTTTTTCCTCTTGAGCTCCACGAGGAGTTCCCTGTTCGTCTTCTGCCCCACTTGTTTGACTTACAACACAGTGGAATTGCCTGCTCCTATGCTTCTAAAAGGTGCTTCTTAAAAACTGACCAGCACTCATGGACCCCTAAGCCCTCAAAAGCAGATTACCACGGTACTCTGCTAAATAGCTCCCTGAATAGCTTAAAAGTTGGCTCTCCTGAAGTCCRGGGTAGTAACTCTGCTGTCCTTTTTTCTCATTACACTGAAAATTTTAAATTCAACCATTTCATGATCACTGTGGCCAAGACAGCCACCCACCATCACACACCCCATGAGTCCTTCTCTATTCACAAACAGCAAGCCTAGGAGGGCATCTTTCCTAGTTGGCTGAGTACCTATGACAAGAAGTGATCTCCTACACACTTCAAGAATTTCCAAGACCTGCTCATCACAGCAGTATGATATTCCCAGTTGATGACTGGGAAGTTGAAATCTCCCATAAGGACAAGGGCTACTGATCCAAAAATTTCTCCTAATTGCCTATAAAAGAACTCATCAGTGCTTACATCCTGGCTGGACGATCAGTAGTAGACACCCACTACAACATCTTCTTTGTTTTCCATCCCCCTAACCCTCACCCAGAGGCTCTGAACCACATCTTCACTAACTGTAAGGGCTGTACAATCAAATTTCTGTTACATACAGCGTGACACCTCCACCTGGCCTGCCCTGCCTATCCCTCCTRAACAGCCTGTAGCCCCCCATCCCAGCACTCCAATCATGGGACTCATTCCACCAAGTCTCACCAATACCAATGATATCACAGCTCTGGGAACTGACCAACACTTCAGTTCACCCTGTTTGTTTCTCATACTGCGTGCGCTGGTGTACAAGCATTTCAGCTACACTCCTCAGCCCTCCGTGCTCCCAGGAGCAGTGTAAATGTTCCCACTAGCATTGCCACCGCCAGGCGATGCCATGCCGACCCTTGGCTTACCTACTGCAATCCTGTTGGTATCCCCTTCCCCCATCAATTCTAGTTTAAAGCTTTCTTGATCAGTCCCACCAGCTTACGCCCAAAGAGGCAGCTGCATGTGCAATGGAATATTTTGGTTGTTTTCAAGTATGTAAAGCTTCACCTTTCCTTCTCGCCTCCTGAAGAGAAAAATGGCAGTTGCACCTGCAAGGAATATTTTCTTTGTTTTCAGGTAYGTAAAACTTCATTGAAAAGACTCAAATGAAGAAATGCCTTTGTATAAGGACCAGAAAGTAGTTAGAAAAGACGACTGGCATGTGCAGGTCACAGGACAAAGTGATGAGGGAAGCATTTGCAGGAAATAATACAGCAACCATTGCTCTAAATGCAGTACTAGATCTTTCTGCATTTTGCATCTTCCTATAGGAGCCTTCTCTGGCTGATGACTGCAGCGCTAGCAATTGTGGAGTCGAGAAATACATGATAAAGTGTGAAATATGGTCCAGAAATATCTGGTGTTCAGTTTTTTGAGTTATGTGAAAAAGTCTGTTTTGAGTTTCTGGGCTTACAGTTGCAAAAAAACTGAAAGCAGAGATTGCTGAATCTCTGACATCAGAAGGTAACCTTTATTATTATTTTTATCTTAAAAGAGCAGAAACTTTAAGTCACTCAGGCTTGCTTTCAGCATTTGGGTCGCTGGTTTTTTAATACTTAYGATTAGTGATCCTTGGCCTTCTCTTTTCCTTGCTCATTTCTGAAATACTAAAGTGCATGTGGGTCAAATTTCCTTTTTTTTTCCCCTGGAACTGCAAGAGCTAGAAATGTATTTTAAAGACATGAACACCGATATTAATTTCTAAAGACATGATTAAATAAGCAGTACTTTAGGGCTTTAAAATAAACATTAGAAAACAAAATTCAATATGGAGTCATGAATTCACAACAGTCCTTAACATGAATATGGAGTCATGAATTCACAACAGTCCACAACAGTATTAAGTCCTCTACAGCAAATACATTTCACGCAAATTCTTACATGTCTCCATTCCTCTCTTTATGATTTGAGCTGTAACTGCTCAGGAGACAGAGCACAGAGAATACCTGAAGGCTTTTCTGAATCCACCAAATTTGAGTTGACAGTGTGAGAGAGAAGATAATGAAAAAATACTTTTCTCTTTTTCCTGCAATTACATTGTTAGTTAAACCATTGTTAGTTATACATTCTCCCTGGAGGACAGGACTTCTCTCACTTCAGGTCTCACTTTTGCTCCATCCTTTCACCAACTTGTAAGAGTTAGTCAAAGTTAACCCTTGGGCATTGGGTCAATGGCTTCAAGTAAAGCTTTTAGAATATACCTCAGTGAAAAATCAGACTTACTAGAGCTACGTTGCACTATATTAGCAGGTGTTCCCACACCATCAAGTCAGGACACCCTCATGGGGTTGGTTGGAGCAGATGGTATAGGCAATGGTTCTCATGTAGCTGTAGGTCTCTAACCCAAACCTCTGATCTCTGCATTTGGTGAATTAAGCAGACTGGAGGCACCACCTTTTCTCAAGACGCCACTTATGAAGAGATCTGCTTATTATCAGGAGGCTYGGAGACTACAACTGACTTGTGTAACCACTACATAATTTTTTTCTTCCCTGTTAAAAACATTCTGGTGACACTTCAAAGAAAATAAACTCTTCTCAGCTGTGGAGGAGGGGGAAGAGATGTGGTCATTGGTCAATGATTACACAATGATCATTTTCTGGATGCTCACTTGCAACCTGATATACAGACAGGCTGAGAACCTCTCATGGACCATTTACCATCACTGCAAGTTTTGCTTTCTAACAAGAAGTTAATCAGAAAGCGGGGGGGGGGGGGGGGGGCAGAAAAAAAAATCACCAATGGGGTGCCTAGACTATTGTGCAGTAAGCATAAATATGCTTTTTTTCTGATTGCTACCAGTGCAGCATCTCTGCTGCACTGTTGATGGTATTGTTGAGAAAACCAGCGGAAGAACTCAGCACAAAAAAAATGGCAAAGGCTTGAACTGAAATTCTTGCATATAGAGTAGGATTTTTTTGCTGTCACTGGTGCTCTATTTCCAATTTTGTTTCTCTAGTTTACTTTTGCACAGACATCCTGAAAGCATAAATGGTAGGGGAATTAGTATCTGTTATCAGTGTGCAGTTTTGTTATTTTTTGAATGTAAAAGAATTAATGCATTTTTAGTAACTTTGTGTGATTGGCTCAGAACTGTGAATAGTACCTTCCAATTATAAAGTAGAAACTGGATTACTTTGGAATTTTGCAAAGTAGTTTGCTCTCAAGCTGAAGAAAGGAAAACAGGCAACTGTCTTACAAGAAGAAAGTTCAAAACCGAGTAGGATGAGAAACATGAGAAAGTTAGAATCTGGAAATTCTCCTGTCCCAAACAGAAGAAAGCATTGAACTAGTCGTGGTTCACAGCAGAATATGAAGTGAAAGACTTCAGAGAATCCAGATGACTGAACCCAGACAAACTGTAACATCTCACGTAATCCACCAGCACTCATTTCCACAGGGTTGAAGAACCACCATTCAGGGTACTAAAGGACAGGCTGCTGTTTCTTCCGGAAGGGACTCTTAAGAACTAAAACTGCAAGCAAGAGCTGAAAGCAAAGGAAGAGCTATAGAATTTGACAGCTACRACAGTAAAAGTACCTGTGTACTTGTATGTCTGAGGCAAATAATATTGTATCTTAAAAGGTTAAGTTAGGAGAGCATGTTTTAGCTAGAGCTCTCAGGCCACCATATCACCTGAAACAAGTCAGAATGAAAAAGCAAGTGCAGCACAGCATTTAGTGTGCTGTCAGTGCCCAATAACAGACACACTACTTACTGAGCTGTGGTTTTGTTGTCATTGTCTGGCAGCAAGACCATTTGTTTTAATGACCTTCTGCCATCATGTGAAAGCAATAGCTCTTTTGATTGGACATGTGGTAAAATTAAAGGCTAATTGGTATTCCACTGACAATATACAGTAGGTGCCTCATTGTGCTGCTGACAAGATCTGATGGATGCTGCTTCAAGAACATACAGGTTTAAAGGAAATTAGTTTGATAGGAAAAAAATTGCAGTGCCACATTTTCAAGTTATCTACTAGTGTTTTATTTCACAAGAGATATTATACCATCCAAATTTAATACATACCAGGCAGAAGAAACCAGAACAACAGTAATCCTAAACATTATTGTGGCATCTGTCATATGCTGTATGAGGTTATTTTTTATCACAGTTTTCAAACAAGTGCACCTGAAAACAGCAATAATTTAACAAGAGTGAAGACATCAGAGTACCAGTTTATCAAAACAGGCAAGTCTTGGGGCCAACAACAGGTCTCCTACCCACATCTCCTTTTTCCTACTAGAAATGTTACAGGAAGCCCTGAACATTAGAGCTGGGCTGCTAGACATCTGGAAACCCTGCATATGCTAAGTAGTTGCAGAGGTGTAATGTATCTAGAGTGTTGGAAGTGCTACATGCAGTTTTAGAGGTTATCTAGTTATCTACAATTAGTACAACACATTTTGGACACTATCTATTCTGCAGAACATAAACAAGCAATTGCAGCATGTCCCAAGACCTACCCAACACATGCRCTGCTATTTCTTTCCAGAAAGCACCAGAAATATTGCAATAATTTTAATGTATAGACTATCCAGTAAGCATCTGCATCTGTGATCTAGCCCTTGTGTCAGAACAGGTTTGCTTCAAATATCACCTTAATTGCAGTCATAAAAGCTTTACTGATCAGAATTTAAGCTTACATTATTCATTAAAGACAACCTTTTAAAATGGCATGGGAACTCTAGATCCAGACTGAAGAATGTAAATAAGTGGCCTTAGATTCTAAGATGCTGAGTACCCATTAACTTCAGTGATTTCAAAGGCATTTGAACTTTGATTTTAAACTTGAGATTAGAAAGACAACTTCCCGAATGCATGCCTTCCAATTATGTCTTGTATCCAGCAGACACAGGAGATAATCCAGCCTAAAATACAGCAAAAATTGCTGTGCTCATATACACTTTTTGAATACAGCTCTTAGCTCTCCCAGCTTTGCAAAGCAACACAAACGCTAAAAATTTATTCCAATGGTACATTAAGAAGCTATGACTTCCACTATTACAATCCATTTTCAAAACACACAAACTAAAGTGGCATCACTTTTCAGTTATGACAAAGCAAAGCAGGGTGCAAAAAAGGAGCAGACTCTGTCAAAGGGAAAGGTGGCCCGCCATAAATCCAGTACTGTGCTCAGCCCAAATAAAAGAGCCACAACAGAGGTCATCCCAGTGCAACATCCCTTTTACAGGACACTGCACCTAAAACTGGAGAGAATATGCTGCTACCACAAACATCATTCTTCACCATGAATTTTCTCATTGCAARTGAATGTTGCATTGTTGGCTCAGGTAAAGAAGTGAAGGCAATGAGTGTCAAAAAGCCTAATGCTATCCCAATAAGATTTGCAGCCCACCTTTGCTGACTGAGGCAGGGCATTTGAGATTCAKACTTCTATTTACACAATCAAATGAGGAAAAAAGGAACAGACAAATGAGGAAGCTATTGCTTCTGTGTTTTTCAAATATAAGTTTTTCTAATTAAGCAGAAATTTGTTGATGAAAATTGCTACCCCTGTGTTTTAGACACACATAAAACGTGCATGTTCTACGATGCAGAATCTCTTTGGCAACTTTTAGAAGTAAATAAAAGCTCTAAGCTCCAGATGATAAACTGTACTCAGACACTTTAACTATTATATTCCTAYGGCACAAAGGAACCAAATCTCCATCTTGGGATACCTTGTAATTACGTTGTAGATTCCCCTGTGAAGATACACAATAACTTATGCTACTTAAAATCATGCCATGCATGAATAAATGCTCTTACTCTYTTCCTTCAGCATCTTCCAGTCAATAGCATTTACAATAATGTATAAAATTATTGTATAGTGTATATTGTATATATATATAGCCTTACTATGTAACAAAGTGCATTGTTCTACAATTCTGAATAGGTCTCTCTGGAGTGTTTCTCTCTTTTTTTTTTTCCTTAGTCATTTTCTCCATATTCGTTTCTAGTATACTTTGCTGCTGCTTATACTCTTTTCCTTCCTGAAAACTCAGCCTTTCTGTGTCCAGACCTAATACCACCACAATATCCAAACAACAGTAATTACTAGAGGTTACCAAATCTTGCTGCCCAGTAGAGGCCAGGCTGCCGCTGCTCTGCATCCAGCCAGTAACAAGGCTAAGCGTGTTTTATCAATAGGTGGAGATGCTCACAGTACACACACGCACACGGCCAGCCACACAGATACACAGACAGAAAACGCAGCCCTCACACAATCACCAACAGCACAAGCAGCCAAATCCTGTTCCCCTGTCTGGCTGATTAAGATGAAAGCCCATTAGCAAGGAACACATACATGGATACARTACAGATCCCTCCAGCAGCTGCTTTTAGACACTCCATCTGTCCAGTAACTGGCTGCTGGATCCTCTGGTGCCTCCAGTTTCTGGCATCCGGACATATAAGCCCCCGAGGCCCGTAGCCCCACACAGGTTGCTGGCACCCAGACCCCCTGGTGCACATGCACACACTATGACTCTCTCTGGTAACTGGCCTTAGTCAACGTAGTACCTGGCCCCTGAATCCCCTGGTTTGACAGTCGCCTCACGCACAAAGGCACACGCAAACAGGCTCTCTCGCAGCTGGTCCCCTGATCCTTCCCACAGCTGGCTTGGACCTCCTGGTCCCTCCCATAGCCAACACTCAGGGTGCTCTGGTCTCKCCAGTATGCAGCCCAGGCTGATGGATGCTGCAGTACTGGGCTCCCAAGACTCTTATCGTACTAGCCTGCTAGTCCAGCTTAACGTTCATTAGCAGTTACACACACTGATGTACACATCCACACAATATACATGCTGTCCAGTCTGTCCAGTTGCTGCCACTCCAGACACACGGACACCTATGATGCTCGGTCCTCTGTCCAGTTGCTGGCACTCAGACCTCCATGCATTCCAGTCTTTCCAGCTGCTGGTATCACAGAAGCGTGGGCCCCTGTGACCCCCGGTCCCCTCTCCAGCTGCTGGCACTTAGATGTCCATCCACACAGAACAGACAGACCCTCACCCATGAGAACAGTTACAAATGGAGTTCAGTAACAAGACTGGACAAGCAGCAATGATCACATACAGGGCATGGCCAGAGAAGAGTACCGACCAGCAGCCTTGCARCTGGCCCCTTTTGTCACCTCTTCCCCATCTTCTCACATTTGCTCCTCCTCAAATCACCTTGATCCTCCTGTTCCCCTTCCCCTAAACGTTTTATAGTAAGTCTTGCACAATCCCAAGAATCTCTACCCCTGCATCCCATAATGACTCCAACATCCCTCTCAGGGTGACGAGATGTCTGTAGTGACCCAGGGAACCTCTTCCATTGACTTGTCTGGTGAGTTTCACACTTGGACAYGAGGCTGATCCTCCCCCTTTGACAGCCCCAGGTCCAGGTCAGGGGGTTTTCCCTGACTAGGTCACTAGAGTTTCACCGSCTGTCACTGCTCCTCTGTGCTCATGGCAATGAGCCTCTGATCACGTCATGTACAGCTTATACTAAGATACTTCTCTGTGTTATTGTTCCACTATCAAGCAAAGCTTAACAATTCACATTATTTTCAATACTGATATTCTAGATACATCATAAGCATTGCAGAACACAAAATACAATCAAAATCACTGAAAACAAGAACTGCAACAGACCCAAGCTGTCAAGTTCTTGGTTTATAAATACCTGGTGATCACATGCTCAAATCACTAGGAGTTTTTCCACCGACTTCAATAACTGATGGATCAGGCTAAAGGTAAAAGATGTTCTGTGGGGAAAAATAGCATAACTCTAATTTCTATTTACTGTTCTAATCATTTCAGGGCTTATTCTTTAGAAATTATTTGTAAACAGGTCTAAATTGAAATGCCATGACTCTAGCCAAGATTTGTAAGAAAATTACGTAAGTCAAAGCCCTACCCCGGCAGTTAGTGCTTTCCCAGTTGTTTGTGCAGCTAAGGACAGTACAAAAGGATCTAATGCTCTTGCTATGCAGCTTCCAAATAATTGTTTCTTTTGTTAAAACCTCTCTATTTCTGAGATGGAAAAGGAAAAGAATTTGTTGACATGAGAATGAGCCATCAGAGACAGGAGCACASTAGGCAGTCCTGGAGATTCTTACATAAGGACTTGTGTACTGCTTGTTAGCATCKCTGTTGAAGGATGTATGTTTATATATGTTTTGTTACTTAAGAAACAACTGCTCTGTACACACGCTAATTAAAAAAATTTCAAAGCTCAACTTGTAGGTTGCTGAAAATCTGCAGCCATTCAGCAGACATAACTAGTAATACTATTTTTTTCCAGATATAATTCTAAATATTTTGAAAACCAACATAGAACACACATGAACTAAGAACATTGCTACATTAAAATATATCTTTAGGACTTAGAATATAATACCATCAAACACAATTTCTAACTAGTTGTTCAGTATCATATTGGAGAGAGGAACCTATTGGAAGAATAACAGAAGGAATTGCTGCTTTGGGGATTTCTTTACAATTGTGAAATGCTGTTAATAGAATAAAAGGATTACTGGAGATTTTAAAGAAAAAACATGGGAGTTTTGCATGAGGTTACACCTGTCCAGAAATTGTGTGGTAACAGCTTTGTAGTTTAAAACAAATATTTTTGTAACTTTCAGTTTTCATTTATTTTATACAACATTTAATATTTCTAATCACATAGCTGTTCTCAATGAAGAGTTAAAAGGCAAAGAAATACTAAACTTTTCAAATTTCAAGAAACTTTCAGGGGTAGAAGCTTAGAAGGGCCACAGCAGCGTGGTTTTCAGCATCATGCTCAGGGCCACTTCCCTGCCCACCTACTCATCATCATCTCCGTTATCTCTGATACAATGTGTTTGTGATGAAGCCTTGCAATAGCTAGTCATTGCAAGCAAAGAGACTAGAACTGCTTGAACAGCCAGCTCCTTACTGGTGCCAAACGGGTAAGTTTTAAAGCATTTGCCCTGACACACACTCAGCAAAGTAATCAAGAAATTTTTGGGCAACACTAGTTGCAACAGTTAAGCAGGTGGTATTATTTCGTAAACTTTTCCACTTCCATCATATTCTTCCTCATTCATCCCTTTTTCAAGCTGAAAAGGCTGTCACTTCCTGAAAGGCCCTTCTGAACAGAAAAAAATAACAAAAAGTCACAAYGAGGATGATCCTTTCAATTCCCAACATACCCTTTTTGAAACAGAGGCCTGGAGCTACATGCTGTAGTTAAGATGCAGTCCCATGATGGATTAAGACAGCAGTCGAACCGCTTCCCGATTTGCTCTCTACTGACTCTCTAAATAATGCTTCTTGTTTGTCCACAGGTTGAGAGATTTTTATACATTCATTAAACCATCCACAAGGGACACCAAGACCCTTGTTGTATGTGATGACAGCTACTCCKGAGCTCACGGTTGGACGTGTATCCACACTGGATAACAGAAAGAGTAAAAATGACTGAAGTGCCTTAATTTTACCATGACATAAACTTACTGAGATCAATTCAGGTACTGTAAACCAGATCTGACCTCAAGTTTTACTGAAAAGAAGTTTTTTAAGTGGATTGTTTTTACCAGCGTGGGTTCTTTTTGCCTAGCTGATGTGTGTTAACTACTCAAATTAAAATAAAATTAAAAAAAAAAAAAAGAGCATTTTAGCACTGAAGACCAGTTCTGAGTGACCTAAGCTCTGACGCTTAGATCTGTAAATGACCTTGACAAGATGTGAGAGTAAACTGCAGATTTGACACAATGAAACAGCCGGAGACATTCAAGAGGCTAGAAAAACAGGCTCCATCATTTAGCAGCTGTAATTTGAAAAGATTTAAAAAAAAAAAAAAATCATTTACAACAATCAAATGCCTAACATTAGCATCTTAGGCGTAAATGTTGTGTTACTGAAATATTACAAAGGCATCTGGTAAACAGTATTCATGCAAAATGAATTAGCATTAAAGAAAAAAAGCCCACCCACTCCTGCATTTTATAGCCTCCCTCTATTCCTCCAGGGCAAAAAAAAAAAAAAAAAAAAAGAGTAAGGCTGAGGGACACAGAATTTTTTCAATACTTCAAAAGCTACTGCATGGAATAAATCCATAACCTTCTGACGTGTTGCTCTCTCTGTTTCTGGAGTTGTTCACAACACATACTTCCCCTCTGTCCTTCAGTCAGCTGAAGTCACAAACAAAGAGGTTTAATTCAGTTAGAGAGCTGTAGGTATTAGGCATAAAGAAGACAGATCTGTCACCTCCTGACTGGCGAGCAAGGTGGTACTGTCAAGAGCAGCAGACGGCAGAAAGAGAAAGATGGCTGAAATGGATGTTAAGTTTAAGTCGCTGGCATAACATTCACGAGCCATCAGTAAAGCCAGATAGATCCTAGGGCAGGATTCAGTGCTGCCTTCACACTCCAGCAAGCTGAAAACCCTTGGCAATTGATCACACAGGAGAGGCCAAATTCCAAAGCCAGCTGGGATGGGTAAGCAGAACTGCACCCACTGTACTAGCAATATTAATGGATGTGATGGTAGAAAGTAAAACTCTGGAAGTGGTGGAGGAACAAAGAGGAAACGCAAGAGAGCCTACGCCTGGGACATAAAACGGTCACGGGGTCATGGTTAGTTAAGAGAAGTGGTACAGCAAAGCAACATTTGAAAAATACAGTAAGCCTACACAGAAAAAAGCAGCATGTTTTCAGCAAGTTTCAAGCCTTTCTCCGAGAGGATCGCAGTCCTTTCTTATTGTCTCTTTGTCCAGTCATGCAGAGAGTGCAGTTTTCTTCTGCCAGATTATTAATTGTAATGACAGGTTCAATCAAACCTCAATACCCTAGTGGATGTCATCAAAAAATGACATCGCTTGCCGTTTACCCGCACACCTTGTTTACAACCAGTCAGCCCATTTTCAGCCCTTGCTTGCCCACACACGTACAAGACTGGCATTCCTCCTCCAAAACCCTTTCCAAGGCTCTAAGGGACGCCTCCACACCCAGCACGTTCACCTAAACCATGGCTGCAAGCCCAGAATGACTTGTGTTTTCAGGGAGTATTGCTCTGGCTCTCACCTACAGCGGGATTCAGCTCTCTTGGGAGTATTTCACACCTCCCAAMGACCCGCCATCTTCCGAACCACCCTAAATCCGAATGTCAGTATTTTTGGAAATAAGGACCCCCTCGGGATTCAGCCTTCCTCCCGGGTCGCCTCCTCCCTACCGCTGACTCTCACCGGCTCTGCCCTTCCCAAGCTGCCGCAGTTCCTTCTGGGCCCTCCCGAGCTCTCCGGGCAAAGGGCCCCCCGCACGGCCGGGGCGGGCGGCCCCTACAGACCCCCGGGACCCCGGAGCAGCGCCCCTGCACTGC